>JABUQX010054602.1:20000-22500 GCA_015478945.1 Trachelipus rathkii
CAATAAGGCTCTCTGACTTTGATTTTTCCGAACTGATTATCATTTTGCGTACTATTAGATAGGAAAATTGTTTTCAAACTACATTTATTTCGCAAGAAAATGAATAAATTAATAAAATTTTAAAAATTTTTAATTCATTTTCAAAATTTTAATTTTAAATTTTAAAATAGTTGAAAGAATCACGCTTCTTAAAAATATTTACTTTAACATCTTTTTCAGTTCATATATGTTTATTAATTAAATTTGATATCAAACTTTCTTTGCTCAAATTCAAAAGAGTTTCATCAATCTTGAGAGCTTCAATAACGTCATTAGATTCCGAAGAAAGTAGATTTTTTAGACTTAGAGATCTCATTTGAATTCTTTCAAAGCTGTTTCAATTTATCCTTAGCAAACAATTTCTCAAGTTTTTAGACGTAAATTCTCTTTTCATTTGTCATTTTGATGTACCAGGTGGGCTCATTCCTATTCTATGGCTCGCCATCCCTTTAATTATGGATTAAATTGAGAGTTCCGTTAACTTGCGTCTGATATAACTAAGGATATGAGCTTAGGCTACCTTAACTCTACCTCACATTATGCAATATTAGTAGCAGTGGGTGAGTAATCTATTCTTTAATCCTTACGATGACAACGAAAAACACAATTTCGATTTAGTCTGTTGCATTTCTCCGACAAATTTCGGATTATTCGTTGATGTGGGATTCTCAGTCTTTCTCTTTCTCTTCTACAAGATATATTTTTTCCATGATCGCACGTTTCTCGGCTACCTAAGAGTATCCTAAATCTTTCTATTGCGAACAGATTTTTGCTTTGTGTTTGCAAAATGACTATAGTTAATATATAGTATAGTATATATATATAATATATATTATATTATATAAATATATATATAGATGTATATATAGATACCGTATATATATATACTATATATATTATATATATATATAATATATATTATATATATAGTATATATATGATTTATATATATAATTTTATAGTATTTTGGCTTTATTGCTAAATGAATAGTCTTTATGTTTGATATACTATAGTACAATAGTATGAGTTAATATAGTATATATAGTATTATATATTATATAGTATAATATATATATATATAATAGTATATATGATATATATATATATATATATATATATATGTATATATATATAGATGTATATTAAATATATAGTATATATATGTATATATATAGTATTTATATATATATAATATTATTATATGATTATGTTGTATAGTATAGTATAGTATATTATATTATAATAAGTATATAGTTATATATATATATATATTACATACATTAAATATAAATACACAATAATAGTAAATATAAATGACATATAATATATAGGTATATTATATATATGTATATATGTATGTAATACTATTAGTAAATCTATAGTTAAGGTATATATATATATATAGTAGTTATATATATATATACTATATATATATACTATATGTTATATAATATAATATAATAGTATATATATAGTTATATATAGATATATAGTATGATATAAGTATATTCTTATGAGTATATATTATATAGTATAATATATTTACCTATAACAGTAAATTTGAAAGGTATTAAAAGCTAGTTATCTAATTCATTAAAGAAAAAAATGACATAAAATTATGGAAAGCTACACTAAGGTATAATATAGTATATATATAGTAGTATATGTACGTACTAGTAGTATATAGATATGTTGTATATGTATTATCTATTATATTAATTATATAGTAGTATATATATATATTATATATATAGGCCGTGTAGTATATAATAGTAGTATTTATATATAGATTATATATAAGTTGTAAATATATATATATAGTATATAGTGATATATTATAGTATATATATAAGATATATATTATATATATATATATAGTATATATATAGTATATATATATATATATATTGATATTATTAGCTAGTATAGTATATAGTATCTATTAGGGCATAATATATATATGTATAGTAATATTATATATTATATTATATATATATAGTATATATAATGTAATAAGTTATATAATATTATATATTATATAATTATATATATATATATAATATATATAGTAATATTAAATATATATTATAATTATATAATACTATTATATATATAGATTATATATATATATAGTATATATATAATATATATATATATATGTAATATAGTATGATATATATATATATAATATTATAGTATTTATATATAATAATATATATATATGATATATATATATATATATATAAATATATATATTATATATGTATATGTATGATATATATATATATCAATTATATATATATATTAATATTATATATATAGAATATAGTTATAATAGTGAGAGTATATAATGAATATATATAGTATATTATATAAAGTTTCTATATATATATAATATATATATATATCCTAAGTAGGCATTACTATTTATATATATATATATATATATATTATATATAAA
>JABUQX010054602.1:27500-49197 GCA_015478945.1 Trachelipus rathkii
ACCAATCCGAATCCAGTCTTGACAGATGACGCTCAACATAGTTGGCCACTCCCTAATTTATTTCCTCTTTCTCCTTTGATACTGTGGTTAGAACCCCTTGTCGTCTCTGGGTTCATACGATCAACTTTATCCCTGCATCCCTGTCCCATTTGTTTCAAAGTCTACAGCAAAAAAGAAGTCACACCTTACAGCGATTGAAACGTTCCGGCTATTCTCAGTAGCTCAGGAAGGCAGAATTGTGGTCGTACCTTTTAAATTTACTTTTGTAAATGATTTATTCTGAACAAATGAGTCCCTCTGGTGATTGCAGCATACGGGCATAACTAAGGTAATTTTACTTTGGCATGGAGGCTGCAACATACCACACTCTTTCCCTTCAACTGAAGATTAAAAACCTTTGATTAAGTTTGCTTGTTCTCTGTGGCTATTCATCGATGGAACTGCCTTCGAGATAATGTAGTCCCTCCTTCAATTCGCTGAAATCTTCGTCTACTTTATGTTTCATCCCGGAAGGCGTGGTATAATCTATCTCTGTATCACTAGTAACCTCGCTTTCTCGGTAGACAAATGGCAGTTACCTTTGTGGAATCTTCTCTTATTACTCATTTTTCGAAATTTTTGCGTAAATATGCTAATATCTACTTTTCTTTGCTGTCTTCCTTTCGTACTCAAGTATCTTTAGAAATGGCACAAGTGCCATTTTAAAATATTGGTAGATCTAAACGTCTACACTCAAACTTTTTTGCTTCGAGCTCAAAATGGAAGTAATGAAAGGTTGGAGTTATCTGACGTAGGTTGTTGGATATATGAAAGAAGTAATTAGAAAGAAGGTCATTAAGCTAAGAGTAGAAAAAGAATTTGGGTTGGGACAGAACCATGAGAAACACTACTATTTATAGATTTAAAGGATGAAAGATGGCCGTCAACAACTGTCTTTTAGAACAGTCTGAGAGGAAATCGGAGAGAATGTCACAGAGAGAAGGATAAATGCCTAAGAGGAAAAGTTTAGATATCAAAAACTTTCGGCCAGACTCTATTGAAATCGTGTCATAGAAATTTAAATAGATTTATGATGTCGAATAATAATTAATATATGGGATGTTAAAATTATTACGGATAAGCTGATTGGGAAAGAACAATGTGGTCTTTGGGATAGTCGATGTTGTGTGGTTCAGGTATTTTCCCTTTGCAAATTCTGGAAGAGTAAAATACCTTGTAAAAAAAGATGCTTTGCATGCTTTCTTGACTTGGAAAAGGCTTATGACAGAGTTCAAAGAGGAAAGCTATAAAAAATATTTGTGTATTGTGGAGTAAATGGAACGCTCTTAAATACGACTAAAGCTTTTTATAGGAATAGTAGGATTAAGAGAAAGAAAGGAAGGGAAGCTATTTAAAGTAGCAGTAAGTTTGAGGCAAGGTTGTGTAATGACTCCGTGGTTGCTTTATATCTTTATTGACAGCATATTTAAGGATATGATATAAGCGTGGAGGAGTCGATTTGTGGCAACATGGGAATAATTGGGAATTTAAATGTTCAACTGCTGACAGATAATACTGTGTTGGTTGCTGATTCCAAAGAGCGACGGCTAAAGTTTATTGAGTTTGAAAGAAAAGGATAAGGCATAAATTTGTAAATGTTAAGTGACAAAAACATTTTGTAAGTTCAAGGACTTCTCAATCTTTAGGATGTCCTTCAAATAATTCGGAATATATTTGGGAATTTAATGTTCCAAGGGCGCTGATTCAAAGATAATACTAGTGGTTGGTTGCTGATTCAAAAGAAAAACTGTGCTATTTGGTACTTGAGTTTGAAAGAAAAGGATTAAAAATGAATCCTGTTAAAAGTAAAGTGATTAAAATCAATACGAAGCTCAAAAGAGACAATTCTCAATCTTGGTTAGATAACATGGGAATAATTGGGAATAATTGGGAATTTAATGTTCAACTGCTGACAGATAATACTGTGTTGGTTGCTGATTCAAAAGAAAAACTGTGCTATTTGGTACTTGAGTTTGAAAGAAAAGGATTAAAAATGAATCCTGTTAAAAGTAAAGTGATTAAAATCAATACGAAGCTCAAAAGAGACAATTCTCAATCTTGGTTAGATAAAATAAAAGTGAATAAGGAAAGCCTAACAGAATCTAATCTTTTGGGGGACGGATTGGGTAAGAAATTTATATGATTTTATTGGAATAAATTATTCACCTTTTGAAAGATGAAAGATAGCTATACAAATTTTATTTCGATGACATTTGCAAAATCTCAAATGCCACGCATCATTTTAAACTGCAATTTTCAATAGTGATTTTCTGCTGAAGGACAGAAGATTTCTGCAAACGGATTTCACTGAAGTACATGAAATACACACATGGTTTATAAAATAACTCATACATAGCAACAATATATAGATAATTTTTTTTTATTTTAAAACTGATTTTATTTTTTACTTAAGTTAAAATGTTATCCGAAATATATATATATATATATATATATATATTATATATAGTATATATATATATATATATATTATTAATATAATATATATATTATATACTATATATTTTACTATTTTCACCCATTTATTATATATTTACTCAATTAGTAATCTTACTTTATGAGTAGAGTATTGACGTGATATATATAGTAGTATATATATATATATATATATAGTATAAATATAGTATGTATATATATATATATATATATATATTAATATTATTACTATATATATATATAATAATAGTATATTTATATTAATATTATATATATAATATGTAATATTATATAGGTATACGCGATATGATAAGTATTATATAATATATATTAAACTATATATATATATATGTATATATATATATATATATATATATATATACCAATTATTATATTTGAATGAATCACATCAAAATATAGCAAAACATATAAAATCGGAAAGATAAAAGGAAAACTATAATATTTCTGTGCGGATTTTTTGCTATACTTTTAAATAGCAGCTCAATTTAAAAAAATTACTTATGATTAAAAAAGTCATGAAATTGAACCGTGAGCAGCGGCAAAACCGTTGGATATACGAAAAATTGAAATAAATAAGTAACGAAACGAGTATCTGATTATCTCAGCTGAATTATATTAGCTGTTAAAAATAAAAAATAATAAAAATAATATAATATAAAAAATTTTTGCACAAATTAATTTGTAAATATTTTTTTTTTTTTTTTTTTTTTTTGGTAACTAAAATTAAAAACATGATCATTATTTTAATTATTTATCAGATAAATATGAAATTTTTAAAGCATACATAATTAGTCAAGATTTAGGTTTTAGTTTAGAACAATTATTGTACACCTAAGAGTTTTGGCGCTGTTTAAGGGAAAACATCAAAATTTTAAAAGCTTTACTGACTATGTGAAATTAACACTGATTTGTTAGAGAAATGATAAGTTTCATAAGGATATACAGTTTGTTTAGCTGTGGATTGAATGGTTTAGAAAACGCGCGGCTTAGGTTAAGTTTTTTGCTGGAGTATAGTTATTTAGGTTTAGTTCTCTAAATTTTGCATATGTCACTGCGTTTATTCAATAGTTATCATGATGTTGATATTTGTATGCTGGCACTTTGATGAAGGTAGTATTAATTCTCATGATGCTGGTATCTTTGATATCGAGGTTGGAACCTTTGTTAAGGGATTTTGTTAGATAATACTGCGTTAGTTGCTGATGATATGTTGGAAAAGTGGGGTAGATTGAGTTTGGTATGCACTGCTACCCTTTACCTTTGATAAGTAGGGAACTTTTTGAATGTTAGTAGCTTATTCAATAGTGAGATACTGTTATAGGTTTGTCGTTGTAAACATTATATTCCAAGTTCAGGTTATAGTATGTTAGCTTTATTGATGGCAATGTTACGTTAGCATATTTCGTTGGTCAAGTATTGATAAATTTAAGGGGTAATATTTATGATAAATTTTTTGTAAATATTACCAATGGTTATTGATGGGAAAAACTTTGTTACGTTAGCATATATTTCGTTGGTTATAATTAATTAGACAAGGTTATGATAATTTTTTTTTTAGAAGAATATTTTCCATGTTTATTTAAAATTTACAATAATTGTTTCGGGGTATTTTTGAAAAGTGTGAATAGGTTACGTTTTTTTGTATGCTATTTGTAGTACACTGATTACTCTTGGTATAAGTATGAAACTTTCTTAATGTTAAGCTGTTGTATGTCGTGCGTAAGGTAATTTACGGTTGTGTTGTACCATTTACTTCTTAGTTGCAGGTTATGCTATGTTGAGCTTTATTTAATGTGAATAAACTTTGTTCGTTAGGATATATTCGTTGGTTAGTATATTAGAACTTATTTTTTATGTTATGCTTATCCAGAATTATACTCGAAATGTGACGCTGAATCAATTAGATCAATAGATCAATATGAATCGAATGAAAATCATGTATGGGTGGAGGGGGGCGGGGTGGTTTGGTTTGATTTACTGATTTAACTGCTTTAGGGTGTGTAAAACACGACAATTTAGAAGCCAAATTTAAAGACATAAAAAGTAATAAAATTTTGGTAAGAAATATATTTTTAACAAATAAAATAAAAATAAATAAAAGTTGTGTTGTTATGTTATACAAAATATGGCTTGAATCAATAAATCAAAAGTTCAATAGATCAACAGATCATTAGATCACGGGTGGGGTGAGGAATGTGGGGTAGGTGCTTTGATTTACTGATTTACTGATTTACGCTTTTAAGGTATGGAAAAACGCGAATTTTTCAAGTTATAAGCATAAAAGGAATACAAGAAATTTTTAGTAAAACAAAATGTTTTAAGCAAATGAAACAAAAAAAAATAAAAAAAAAAATAAAAAAAATAAATAAAAGTTTTAAAATAAATTAGAAAAATTTAAATTGAAAAAAAAATAAACAAAGAGTAAATGTAAAATGAAACTTATAAAATAAAAATAAGCATGCAATATAGGCATATTTCAACTTGGAAAAAATATATTTTAGTTGACGTTTATAAAAAAAAACGAGATTTGAAAATAGAAATGTCAGTCTTCAACCTTTAGAATACGGGTTATCTTTGTAAGATTCATCCGTGCTCTTCCTCCAGTCTTATTTATCCTTCTCTTCTGTTTTCCATTCCTTGCCTTTCTTCTTTTATTTCAGTTGGGGACCACCTCTGGGGGTCCCCAGACATCTATTAGAAACTTGAATCCGCATTTTTAAGATCTACGATCTTATAAACATACACAATTGATACCAATATTGGGCTAAACGAATGTTTACAGTAACTTCAGGGCACCTAATACCGGGCTCCAGCACCGTGCGGTACGCTGTAACTCTAACTCCTTCTCAGACTTCTTCCTCCTAGTTCCTTCCTCCATATGCTTCTGTTTTGCATTCCGTGCATATCGTTCTGGGGATCTCCCCTTTTTTTCACAAAAAATTTAAAAATGGTTTTCTCCATGGAGCGAGTTTTATATGACACCCAAGTTAAATGTGAAAGAAATGTGCATATTTACGTACATAGATGACGCTCTTTACCTTACCTATATACAGTGTGAAAAAAAACTAAAAACTAGGGGACTAAACGAATATTTATTAATTCAGCACCGCACCGGTCCAGCACCGGTGCCGGTGCCGACTCTGAATTTTCTGACTCAGACTCCTTCTCGGACTCCATCCATGCTCTGACTTCCAACTCCGATCCGACATCGCCGCTCCTTTCTTCCAACTTCTCTCATGCAATTCCGTCCATTTCTACTGGGGACCCCCTCCAAAGGGGGGGGCGTCCCCAGACATCCTTTACGACCTTCTAACCCTCATATTCGTGATCTACAGGTTTGATAACATATTTAAGGATACAAATATTTGTTTATCATACTAATATTTAATAACTCGGCACCGCAACGACTCCAGCACCAGTGCCGGCTCCGACTCCGGCTTAACTCTGAATCCTACTCACTCCTCCTCCTCTATGCAATCTCTAAATTTTGTCAGTCTTCTAACGGGTATTTCCTAATTTGTTTAGGGTGGCGCACCTGCCCTCCGTGGGGTGCACTCGGACACGTAACCTCGTCTACGACGAGGTTACGTCACCACCTGACGGGGAGCCACCTTTTAGTACGGTACTTTAACCCTAACTCGGTATATATATACGCAGAATTTTATCTGGCAACTCGGACACTTACTACTATAGCGTTAAACTAGATTATTTAATTACAGTAGTTAGGATGTGGTCGCCTGTTTCTTCAGACTCACACTTTTGGAATTCTGAATGCTGATGTCCTCGTTACGACAAATCCAAAGGCAATTGCTAGTTGATTATTTAAATCGACAGATGATAGGCAGCAGACACTCGAAAGATTCCGCTCAGGTAGTAAGACCTCAACAGCGCGGGCTTTAGTTATCCATTTAGCCACGCACACTGATCGTAGTTTGTCATTGGTCTAACTATTGAGCCTCTTCCCGCCGATCGCAAGGGCGGGTGTCGGGAGACGGATTGCACGTATCAAACTTCTAAATTTAATCACCGACATTTATCCTACGCATAATATCATGACTAATTTTATGATGAGACATTAGCTGTTTTCTAGCTCATGAGTTTCGCGAATTTAAGTAATAGTTTGACTGACTACTGTAAGAATTAACAGGGATTAGCAGCTCAACCTTTTGAACTTTGTTTTCCTGCCACTGCACCAAATCCGTTTTCCTTTCGAAGGAACATATCATGATAAGCGATTTAGTTTTGGCGTCGTATCGGACAAATGGCAGGTAAGCGGTCAGTTAAACCCTACCTTCCCAGCTTGTCGTCGTATATGATCAATAAGCGCAAATGTTCAGCACAGCCCTGGGCTTCCCCATTCGCGTCGTATCAGACAAGTCCTGGCAAGCCTTCACACAGGCCTGCGTGCGTTCTCCTCGCTTCGCATCTTATCGGACAATTTCGGCAAGGCGGGCAGCACAGTCGCCGCCTTTCCAGGTTCCTGCCATATCGGCCAAATCCAGGCAACAATTTGGCACAACCTTGCCTGCCTTTCCCGTTCGCGTCGTATCTGGAAATCCATAGAAGAAAATAACAGCAGCATCACTTCTCTTCAATTGTTGTGGCTGTTCGAGTCGTATCGCGACCAATGCCAGAAGCAAGGGATCAGCACAGCCTTATTCCCTTTCCCTGTCACATCGTATGTGACCAATCCACAGAGTGATCTGAAAGCCCCTCTTTCCAGGTTAAGAGGTCGCCCTGTCTTCCACGTTTGAGTGTATTTACAATCAATGGAAGCAATTAATGTAATTATCTAGTAAGTTGCAATCAACTATATATGTATCAATTTAGCATGTATGTCATCTTTCTCATTAATACTATTTTACATATTTCTTATATCTGTGTCCATCCCTGCTACTAATTAACTAACTTGGAGTCCATCTTCCCATGTTCGTAATAGGGTGTCGTTTGTATTATTAGGAAAGTCTTCCCCTTACATTCATAGCAGCTTTGCTGGAGTAGATTCAAGGCTAGTGGGTTTATGCGATGTTATTCTCTAACTCTGTGTTCCTTCATTTTTCCAGACATGTCCTATGAATTAAAATCTGAACTGTATCATGGCCAACGTAAGGGGTTTGTGGAGGCTCGGTTTCAAATTTTCAGACTCCGACTCCAACCTCTTGAAATTACCTAACCCAACTCCAACTCCGACTGCTCCGACTCCGACTCCGACCTCTGAAAATTACCGACTCCGACATTGCGACATCCTACTCCGGCTTCCACCATCTGGAAAACTTAAGACTTCAACTCCATCCTACTGAAAAGTGGAAAAGAATTCAAGGACTAGCTCCATATTATTTATCATTACCCATTTCCATAAAAGTTATAAAAAAAGGTAATGAAACATTTTTGCTACTTATGCCTACTAACTAACTAACAGACAGATGTCGCGGCGGCTCGCTCAACACCAATTTTGAGCTTTCTAGATTGTAACAGTGTTATAAACTAATTAATTTCTTCACTATTAGAAGTTACGAACCATAACAATGCATTTTAATTTCATCATCACCATTTTTAAGATATCTAATCTTGTTTTTAGCTTAGACGGTGTATCACCATGCAATTAATTAGTTACCTATTGGGCTAACCAAATAGGTAACAGCTAATTACAGGCAGCGGTGCACTAACGGCAGGAGCTGCACGTATTCAGATTTATCAAGTTTATTAAAAATTAAATGTTTAGAAATTAATATAGTATATATATATATATATATATATAATAATATTATATATATGTATATATTATGATATTAAAGAGTAATGTAACTATATATATATATATATATATATATAGTATATATTATATATATTTTTATATATATGTATATATCATGGCACGTCGGCGTGACTTCTATATCGTTTAGGCATCTTATTTTTAATTATATATAATATATTTAATAGTATATTATATACATATATATATATTATTTATATTTTATTATATATATATATATATTTTATATATATATATATATTAGTATTATATATATATAGTATATATATTACCTATGGAATATTATGGTTTTCTACAGCGACTAGAACACACCATAATCTTGAATAAATCGCTCCACGGGTAAAAGTAGGAAATAAACAACGTCTGCAGCTCATACCAGTTGTTGTAGATATAAGTGAATTTTGAAGAATCCACAAAATAATCCTTACCTCTTAAAATCTTTTTTTTCAGAAGACGAAACAATGTGATCCTCGGTATAAAAATAGCTTTGACGACAAAATTAGATATTTAGGAACCTAAATTTTCTGAGTTGGGAAGGCTTTCGAAAGAAAGATGTTTTACCTGTCAGAGGATTATGCCAAATGAAAGTTGACAGGAACTGATTATTTAAATATTGAAAACACATATGTTCTTTTCCTTGCAATTGAACATGTAAAATGGTTCAATAAGTCCAAGGAGACTCTCCTGGGCATAATTTACTTGCTTTAGAGATGGATACCTTTCAAAGCGGAAGTTAATAATGGATGGTGAAGTCACTATTATCAGAAAATGAATGGTTATAAAGTGACAGATTGGAAGATCATTAAAGAAAAGTAGGAAAAAAAGTTTGAGAAATGACATAAATTATAAAAAATAAGTTTCCTCAATAGGAAAAGAAGGATGAATGGTGGAACGTCTAATACTCCCTACTTAAAGTATAGAATGATATAGAATAATAAAAAGGAGAGGCCCTTATGGAATTGATACTGGCGCCATGATATACTATTAGAGATTTAAAGTGTTTTCAAAATATTTTCTGTAATGAAAAAGAAAATGGCCATCTTTTTCCTTCTTCAAAAAGTTAGGGTGAAGTGGGAGGATGATTAGTTAAGGAAGTTCAGAGGTGGTTACTCTTTTTTGGAAACAGGGTAAAAGAGCGATAACTTTCCATCAAGAATTAAAGGTTGAATTTGGGTTGCGCAAAGGCCGTAAAAAGTTTTTTACCAGGGAAGCGTGACCCCTCCAAAACGTAAAAGTTTAATCATAAGACCATTGCGCTTTTGTGGTGGTCAAGCTTTAAAGAGGAGCAAAAAAAATCAAATCTTTATAAGAGAAATTCAGACTGTTAAGATTAAGTTGAAGGGGAAGTGGAAGAAGGAGGAATTGGTTTCCGGAATCATTGCGAGATGAATTAAAGGGTAATGGTTACATTAAATAGTTTAATTTTAAATAGAAAGTAAGAACAGTAGTTGTGCAAATCTGAGAGGAAACCAAAGAAAGGAAAGAAGGAAAGTAATCAAAAACTAGAGTTGACTAATGTTTAGTGAATTTGTCAGAAAGAACGTGAAGAAGAAACTGGAAAAATCATTTTAGAGAAAGGGAAAAACATGGGAGAATGTGCTCTGTTTCAAGTAGTACTAAATAACAGATAATTTGTGTATGTGCATTTGAGCTGAAAGAAAGTAAATAAAATAGATGACCTAAGTAGCATATAAGATATATAAGTAGTAATAGAACAGTTTGACCGTTGGCAGCGATTTCTCAAAAAGTATAAGAAGATATTGTGCTTCATAACTTGGACATAGGTAAGGTCTATATATGAGGTTTAAGCATAGAAAACAGGGTAAATTCTCAAGTCGGTGGGATGTATTAGAGGGGGGTCACCCCCGAGAGCCGTAGACGCTACGCCCGCGTGGTTATGCCCTTTTGGCTCTCCCAATTCCGAGATTTGATTTAAGGCCTAACCGGCTTAATCAATCGAACCAGGTGTTCGATGCGTGCGAGAGAGAGAGAGAGTAGCGAGCGCGCGCGCGCCTGCGCATTACACATACATAAACAATGTTATTATATTATTATTACGTGAAGATTCTCGATTCCCGAAGGAATCGAATCTGAGTCGTAAAACGATTCCTGTAAGGAATCGTTTTTTTTTACGCCTGTCTGACTTTGCCATCCGCCGCGGTTTCTTCTTTGCATCTCCGACTCCGACTCCGAGTTAATAAAACATTCGTATAAGAACAATGTTGGTGTGTTTATATAGGGCTTATGCGGATTTCGTAGAGCTGATATGATGGTTTATAAGTCCGCGTATGAGGTGTCTAGAGCCCCCTCCGTAGGGATCCCAAATGAAAAAAGAAGCATCACATGAGTGCTAAAAAAACAGAGGTCCGAAGGAGGAAGAAAGAAAGGAATGAGAGAAAAATGAATAAAAGAAGGAAGAGTTTAGTCATCGGCATGAGTGAGAGGAGGTAAGGAGTTGACAGCGCACCGGTGCTGGCTCCGGTGCGGTGCCCGTGTTATTAAATATTTGTGTAATGATACAATATTTGGTGTCTTTAATATATGTTTTGGGTCTGTAGATTTCAAAAATAATGGTTTCAGCATCATAAAAAATAAAAAATAAATAAATAAATAAATCAAAATTTATTATTCTTTTTGTTTATAACTTTTAAAATTTACGTTTTTACATTACCCTAACAGTAAAAATCAGTAAATCAAACCACCATCCAACCACCATTCCGCCACCCTCCTGACGAGTCGTGATCTATTGATCTATTGAATCTATTGAATTCAGTCTAAATGGTGTCTTAACTAGGAAATTATCATGTTTTTACATACCCTAATCAGTAAATCAGTAATCAAACCACCATCCAAACCAACTATCCGACCACCCTCCTGTCCAGTTGTATTGATCTATTGATCCTATTGATACTATTGATTCAAGTCATATTTTTTACTAAATTATCAATCTTTTAACATAACCCTAAAGAAGCATGTAAAATCAGTAAATTCAAAAACCACCATCCAGCACCATCCTGCCGCCTCTCCTGTTCCATCCTTGATGT
The DNA here is from genome assembly GCA_015478945.1 of Trachelipus rathkii. Taxonomy (NCBI): domain Eukaryota; kingdom Metazoa; phylum Arthropoda; class Malacostraca; order Isopoda; family Trachelipodidae; genus Trachelipus; species Trachelipus rathkii. The sequence continues at coordinate 38,832 of JABUQX010054602.1, forward strand.
ATGATCTATTTGATTCAAGTCACATTTTTCGAGTATCATTTTGGATAAAACATAACATAAAATAAAGTTCTTTTATCAAAGATAACAATATATGCTCTGACGTACAAAGTTTTTACAACATTAATATTGAAGAGCTTACTTAGGCATCATCTGTACTGATGATATAACCCACAACTGAAAACCTTAACACATCTTTAAACAGGAAAAACGGTTAAACGTTTACAAGTTTCACACTTAACAACGTAAAGTAACTAACATAACATCACACAAACGTAACTTATTATCGACACTTTGTCAAACAGATGTTCTCTAACATAACAAATGTTAATTTTTCATTAACATGCACATGTTAATATTTTAACAAAAATTTTACTATAACCTTGTGTAATTATCATGCAGACCAGCGAAAGTATGCTAACGTACAAAGTTTTCAATATTAATAAAAGTTCAAAGCACGTCATTATCCTTAGAACTAAAGAATATAATATACAAGCGCAAACCTGAAACACTTAAGCTAAGATAAACTGCTAAACATTAACAAAGAGGCCAAACTTATCAACAGTAAAAGTAATAACAAGACTCACAAAACATAATCCATTTTAATACTTTATCAACCATATCTCCGACATGACATAACAAAGATTTTACATTAACATAGTAATATTTAACAAAAATTTTAGATTAACCTTACCCGTAACCAAGCAATAGGTACCTAATGGGTAAGAGGCAAACAAAGTAAAGTTTTACTCTTGTAAAGCTAAACTATGAAACATATAACGTACTTAACACACAACAACCAGACGAATAAATAGCTATATCATTACCAACTTAGTCAATAAAGCGAAAATAAGGGGAAAGTAAAACAAGTTTCCATTTTATAACATATAAATTTTCATTGAAAAGAGCGTTTATATAAATACATAAAAACATAAGTTTTTTTAAAATATATGTAATGTCATCTTAATCAGAGAAGACATAGGATTCAATACATAACTTGGGTACGTTCTATATATCTCTCTAAAGATTCAACACTCTTTGAAAGAATGTAAGTATAAAAGCCTTCAGCAGCACTAAACCAATTTTCTGCATATTTTGGATTCACACACTCATTTCTCTCATACAAGAGAGAGAGTAACTCATCAAGCTGATAGTTATTAGACGGCATGTCCTGTATACTGCATTAATACCGAAACCGCATGTTTCGTGTAATATCATAGATTACAACCATGTTGTCTATAATGTATTATGTTCCTCAAAGTATGTCAAGTAATCGTTAAGAATGCGAGTTTAATTCGTTTTTATTTTAAGCAATGCTGTAATATTTTCAGGTGTTCGAACTGTGAGAGCGGTGAATAACATGTGCGGATTAGAAGGTCACCAATTGATGGGTTTCCCAGTAGTGGCGTCATCAAGGGTTTTAATATGTCACACGACGAGAACACCAAGTCTATTCTATTAGAACCACTTATGTTGTCTTCCAGTTAGATATTTCACTAAGCGTTGATCTTTCGGATAAAAAACACTTATCCTCTACCCATACAGCAACGATGTCGATAATCTTGATGAATCCATCAGCGCAAACGAATAAAGGTCTATTATTTGATCCTTTGGCAAGGAATACAAAGCAACGTAACGACGCCATTTTGTTTACGATAAATATAAATGACATCGTTGGGAAATAACGAACTCCTCGTGAAGATATCAACAACAGGTTTAGAGATGCGAGGAGATGTCATCGTACCAGTACAGCGAAAAAAAATGTCCTACTGACGGAAATCGTAAGCGTAAACAATCCTTAAAGGAATTGAGATTCTTTCTTTCAACCAATCAGGGAGGAAAGTTAACAAGAATACAACGCACGAACGAACCAATATCAGTTCAAAAGGGTATATATTATTAACAACAACAACCAACAACAACAGCAACAACAACAACAAAACAATAACATAGTACAAAAATAAGTTCTTTATTATACAACCAACAATATATGCTAACTTAACATTGTTTTCACATTATAAAGCTAACATAACATAGCAGTACCAGAACTAAGAATATAATGGACAATAACAAAATCTAAACACACCTTACGCTAAAATAAACAACTAACATTAACAAACGTTCCATAACTTAACAGCAACAGTAAAGTACCGACACAAGCGTACAAACAGTAACCTATTCACTCTTTTTCAAGCATATCTTAACATATCAATGTTAATTGTACATTAACATCGTTTACGTAGCATTTAGAAGTATCATTTCGGATAACATAGCACAAAATGAAGTTCTTTATATACTAACCTATCGATATATGCTAACATAACAAAGGTTTTCATATTATAAAGCTAACATACATCATTGAACTAAGAAAATAATGTACAACGTACATAACTAACACAACTTAAGCACGAATAGAAAACTGTTAACAATTAACAAAGTTCCAGCACTTTAAAACAGTAAAAGTAACTAACATTGCATACTAAACGTTAACCGCATTCGATACGTGTTTTCCACCATGCAAATATCTCTAACATATTAACGTAATTTTACATTGACGCAGTAATATTTAACAAGGGATTTATCATAATCTGGTCCAATTATATCATACAGACCAACGAATAAACTGTGAAACATATGACAAAGTTTTAATGCCAACATCAACGACAAAAATAAGTTCTCTTATATACTAAACCAATCGGAATTATATGCTGGACGTAAACAGGACGTTTTTAAAACATAGATAAAGCCTAACATTAACATACCTGAACTAGAGGAATATAGATGTACAACAAGCGACAAGACCTAAGCACACCATTAGACGTAACGAAGTAAACCATAACATTACAAACTTCCGCACTTATAGCAGCAGTAAAGTACCTAACACTTCTCACAAAACGTACTATCCACACTTTTAAGCAGTATCGTCTAACATATCTATGTCCGTAGATTTTTACATTAACCATCGTAATAATTAACAAAAATTTAGCATAAGACCTGTCCTAATCGATGGCATACTGACAAGAGTAATATAATGGCTAAGGTAACAAATTTTGTTACATTCAAACTCGCAGATATTTAACAAAAAGAGGTTCATCACAAACCTCGCTAAATATCCCACAATCCAGTAGCGAAAATTGCAAACATAACAAAGTTTTGAACACAAACATAACAAAAGATAACCAAGTTTGTATCGCTCTGACATAACAAGTAAACATAAGTTCTTTGTAATATAATTTATCACAGGTAAGCGTGAATAGTTTTTAGACTGAGGTTTTAAAGCGAGTAATCTGTAAAGTCGGTGTAAAATCCAAACCACCCATCTCGTGCAGTACTCCCGTATAACCCATGCCACCTGCCTATGATCCATTGAACATTTTTGATTTCATAGTTATATTCGAGTTATCATTTTGAAAATAAACCATAACATAAAATAGGTAGTTCTTTATATAGCTGACCTACCAATATATCTGCTTAAACCACATAAGTGTTTAGCATCAAATAAAGCTAACATCAAATAACCGCAACTAAGATAATAATGTACAAAGGCAAACCTAACATACCTTCGCGTATGAATAAGCTGATTATATAATCAGTTAACATCCTGAAATTCCCTACTTATCAAAGGTAAAGTAGGCTAATAGGTCATTCAAATACTCGATATGTTTCCCTAACTTTTTCTCGCATTCAGCACCAGGTAAAGCGTATCATCTAACAAAATCCTTAACAAAGTGACCAATCTACCAAAGATACCAACATCTTGAACTATGAATTAACACTATCTTCATCAAAGTGTCACTCGTTTTGAGTATAACATCAATTTGAAGTATAAATAAACATAGACATTAGCAAAATTTTTCTGGCAAACCTAACATTACCCCCAACAAAAACTTAACCTAAGGTCACGTTTCTAACACATCATCGTCAGTTAAAACAGTAATATCTCTTACAAAAACTCATTCATTTCTCTATACAAATCAGGTGTTTATTTTCACATTGTCATAGTAATATTTTAACATAACGTACCTAACTACGAATAAACAGTTTTCATTAACCAAGAGTATCGTAAAGCAAACACATTAACCATTTCCGATGATAAAACCCAGGGGGAAATGCCCCCCCCTTTGAAAGAGTGTGAATCCTCGTGAGAGGGGGGATCACCCCGTGAAACCGAGTGGGTGTTAGCAGGCTTTTGCGCGTACAGACCGAAGGTGCTGAAAGGCGCTTAACGCCCGTCTTCGGAGGATAAATGCCTGGGAGGTTACTGCACAAAAGCCTGCTTATAGCACCCCGGACGCTGGTCGAGTCCACCCTCTCTAAGGAGTTGGACACGAGAGGAGTGGAGAGGGACGACAAACTCCCCCTTGGGTTGTATGTTGAATCTCGGAAGGTAAAGAGTAAGATGATTGTCTGGTTAGATAGCTGCTTGATATAATGAAAACTGTTTGATTCACGTAAAGTTAGGTACGTTATGTTAAATATTCTATCGACACATGCGAAAATGAACACTCTGATCTTGTGTGTAGCACGAAGAGAGTGGGATGAGTTTTATTGTAAGGATATTACTGTGTTTAACTGACGATTGATGGGTTAGAAACGTGAGCCTAGGTTAAGTATTTTGCTGGGGTATGTTAGGTTTGCCCTAGAATTTGCTAAATGTCTAATGTTATAATCTCTACTTCAATTGATGTTGTATTAACACTTAAAACGAGGTGACATCTTTGATGATAAGACGAGTGACACTTTGATGAAGTTCAAGATGTTGGTATCGTTGATAGATGGTCACTTTGTTAAGGATTTTGTTAGATGATACGCTTTACCTGTTTGCTGAAGACATGCGGAAAAGTATTGAGGAACATAATCGAGTAAGTGTATGGACCATATTTGTTAGGCGATAAATGTACCTTGTGATAAGTAGGAAGAGTATATATCTCAGAAAGAGTGTGAAGACTGATTATATAATCAGCTTATTCAGTACGAAGAAAGAGTAGTTAGGTTATGTTGCACTTTGTGTCACACAGTTATATTTCCTCGATAGAGAATTGGCGGCCTCATGATATGTTAGCTTTATCTGAGGGAATTCGGAGTTGAAAACTTTTGGTGAGAGTTAAGCATATATTTTGTAGGTGCGAGAATAATAAAAGTATATTTAGAACTTTATCCTTTTATGTTATGTTTTATTCAAAATGATACTGCGTATAATTATAGTACCTGTGAAATCAATAGTTCAATAAAATCATATAGAGCAGGTTGGGATGGGTAGTTGTGGTGGTAACTGCAGAGATGGGTGGTTTGTTTACGGCGTGATTTACAGATATTTTACTGCTTTAAAATCCAGTAAAACTATCTCACAAAAGCGGCGTGAGCTGTGATATATTTTTCTGTAGAGATTCTCCAAAAAGAACTTTATATTTATGTTTATTAGTCAGAGAATAATAATAATTGGTGTTATTTTTTGTTATAGTTATGGTTAAAAACTTTGTTAATGTTTGCATTTATTCGCTATGGATTGTGATATTTAGACGAGGTTGTGATGAATTCTCTTTATGTTAAAATATTGACGGAGAAGTGTGGAATGTAAAAAGTTCGTAGTCGAGCAAATTCGTTGCATTATATTTCCGAAGCAGTTCTTTGTCATAATAAACGTGAAATAAATATTAGAGCTGGCTTTATGTAAATAGAGGTTGTATTGATTAAATATGCTCCACGTGTTTAATGTAAAATTAACATTGAATGTTGAAGAGGACTTATGCATTCATGTTTGAAACTTGAAAAAAGTGTGTGTATATGGTTACGTTCATAATATGTGTTGCGAAGTTTGGGATAGAGTATATACTTTATCTGCTGGTTTCACGAGTGACTGAGAAGTTAATGTTTATATCGGTTAGTGGTTTATTCGTAGCGTGTTATATGGTGTGTTTAGGGGCAATTTTGTCGTCATATGTACACTTATATTCTTAGTTCAGGTTTTTATTTATGTTAGCTTTTATTATGTAAGTAACGTTGTTACGTCATGACATGATGAGGAAATTCGATGGAGTTATGTGGAGAATCAATATGTATACTAGTATATTTAGTGTGTATGTTTTGGATAAAACTTTGTTATGTTACAGTTATTCGTTGGTCTGTATGTGAATTAGACATGGTTATGAAAGTAAATCCTTGGTTGAAATAATTACTGCGTCAATGTAAATTAACGTTAATATGTTTAGAGATATGCATGGAAAAAGTAGTGATAGGTTACGTTTTGGAGTGGCAAATGTTAGTTGAGCTTTATAGGTGGTCGTGTAAGTGTTGTGGAACTTTGTTAATGTTAAGCACTTTATTCGCTCAGCTTTACATTGGGTTGGTGTGTTAGTTTTGTCGTATGTTATCATTATTTGCCTTTTAGTTCATAGATGCTATGTTAGCTTTAATATAAGAAATATGAAGAGACCTTCATGTGGATGTGTAGCATATATGTCGAGGTTAGAGGTATTAAAGTTATCCGAAGGAGAATTCATTTTTGTGCTATGTTCTCAGTTGCCCGAAATGAATACGCTCAGACTATAATTGTAAGGCTTCGAGGCGTAAATATCGAGGTTGTTAAGTGGAAGTGGTAAAATTAAAACAATTGAATAGTGTAATAATAGAGATACGGGCTTGAAAAAGAATGAATAGGTTTTTACGTTTTGTACGCTGTGCTAGGTAGCTTTACTGCTGTTAAGTATGGGACTTTGTTAATGTTAGTTTTTTATTCTAGCGTAAGGTGTGTTAGTTTTTGTTATTGTACATTATATTCTAGTTCTGGTTAGCCTATGTTAGCTTTATTAATGTGAAAAGCAAACTTGTGTATCGCGCCTTAGCATAGTATTAATAAGTGGTTTTGTGCGTAGTATAAAGAAGTTAAACTTTCTTGTAACTATGTTATGTTGTTGTATGTGTTGTTGTTGGTTGTGTGTTGTGTATTTGTAAAGTTGGTTGTCTTCTGTGTTGTTGTTGTTGTTGTTTTTGTTTGTTGTCTAACGAGAATATGTACCCTCTTTTGAACTGATATGTTCGTTCGTATGTCGTATTCTTGTTTATTGTTTAGCATCTTCTTTTTTTGATTGGTCTGAAAGAAGAATCTCATTACCTATAAAAGGGGTTTCAGTTGTGAGAGAGCACATAGGAGGATGTTCCGAGGTCCATAGAGCATTTTTTTCGGCTGTACTGGACGAATGAACATCTCCTCGCCAGTCTCGCGAGAGAGAAAACTGTTTGTTGATATCTTCAGAGAAGTCTTCGTTGAGATATCCCGCAACGAGGTGTCTTAAGTATATTATATGATCGTACCACGAGATGGCAAGTCGTTACGGGAAGAGATTTCGCTTAAATTGATTTCCTGCCAGAGGGTCAAATAGATAGGTGGAAGAGCAATTCTTACTTCGTATGTGAGTGCTGTGCAAATGGATTCGAGTTCAAGGATTATCGACTATCGGAGACAGCTGCTCATGGGTAGAGGAGTAAGCTGTTGTTGGAAATTTATATCCGAAGATCAACTGACTTAAGTGAAGTATCTAGACTGTGGGAAGACAACGTAAGTGGTTCTAATAGAATAGACGTTGTGTTTCCAATCGGTCGTTGTGACAATATTAAAAAGTCGGGAAACGCCTCTTTGGGAGGTGGAGGTACCCAAAGAGGATCCTAGCAACATGGAAACTTCATTCGCAGTATAATGAGTGTAGCCAGGCTATTCCGAGTTATCGACCAGCACTGCATAGGTCTTTAATGGAATCGACTCCGAGTTTTCGATACAATCCTTGAGGAAGATAAAAATTTACCAGCAGATAGTATGCTGTAAAAATGAAAAAAGGAAATTCGAGAGCATCAGGCATCTTGAGAGAGTATTGGTTGGGTACAATATTTGAAGGACTATACTATATCACATGGTGTAAAATCTCCGGAATCGGAGATCTGGGATTAACTGTTAACGCTCGTGTGTAGTCGTGACCATCGGATCGGAGAGAGAGGGTCGGGGTCGTGTGGAAGTCTGGGAAAAGGTACGCCTCGAGCTGAATTATGGACCCTTCGGCCGGTGGGTTTTCCGGGTGGTGAATCTGTGTGATCAGATATGTCTTGTTTTCTGAATCATGTGTACTTTGTCTCTGTTTATGTTCTCATTGGCATATTAGTGGTTAATGACATTTTTTGTGGTCTTGGTTGTTTAACATTTGTATATTCTTGTTTATTGGGGGGCTGTGGGACCTTCTTGGCGTGAATCAAATTCCTTTGGTATAAACTCTTGCTGTTGTTTTATTAATGTCTTTCCGCGAAGTGCGGTTTTCTTTTAGTGTGTTTTTTTTTTTTTTTTTTTTTTTTTTTTTTTTTTTTTTTTTTTTTTTTTTTTTTTTTTTTTTTTTTTTTTTTTTTTTTTTTTATTTTTTTTTTTTTTTTTTTTTTTTTTTTTTTTTTTTTTTTTTTTTTTTTTTTTTTTTTTTTTTTTTTTTTTTTTTTTTTTTTTTTTTTTTGCGTTTTTATTTTTTATGCTTACATGTTTTTCCTGCTTCCTTTCCCGTGAGTGCTGCTATAAAAATTTTTGGGTTTTTTTTGTTTTTCCGCGTGTTTTGGGGCGTCGCCGATTTTAAGTCAATGACATGGTTTGCTGATTTAGTCTGATGATGCTTTATATTGTGTTTTTTCATGAAGTGCTGTTTTTTTTAATTGCCTTGGGTCCCCGATTGGTATATTTTTTTTTTTTTTTTTTTCTTCCCTTGAGTGTTGCTTGTTTTTTTTGCTTTTTTGTGTTGCTTGTCGCTGACCTTAAGTCAATGGTTCCCTTTTTTTTTTTTTTTTTTCCCTTGTTATCGTTTTTTTTTTTGAGTGGCCAAGTTACTAAGGTTTCATGTTTTTATTAAAGTCCAGTGTTAACCTTGTAGTGTCTTTTCAGGGATGTCCTCCGTCATTGGTGAAGCGAAGACTGCAGCCGGAATGGAAGAAACATTGAGCCCAACGTGTTCTGAAACCCACCAGGAGGTGGCGTAAATCCCGGCGGAGGGGCGGATCGAGCTTGTTCAAGGGCCCTCCTCGCCGCGGAATTAATAAACTGCAATTACGGATTGAATTAGCAGCGAGAGCTTTTGGTGGCCTTCTTTGGCCATCAGTTTTACTACTATCCAGAGCAGATCCCATCTGCTATTTTACAACAATGGAGAGTCCACGAAGTCCCGAATTGCCGCGTGCTCAGATGCCATGATGAACTTATTCTATTGCTATGAAATTGTATATTTTTATTGTAAAATTGTGTATATTTGTTTTGAAAAAAAAAAAAAAAAAAAAAAATACCAATACTGCGGTGGCTCTAAAAAAAAAAAAAAAAAAAAAAAAGCTACCAATACTGCGGTGCTCTAAAAAAAAATGATTATTTGGCACTGAATTTATTCGGTCCATCTTTGCTTGAAATTATACCAATTTTTTTAAATAGTTTACTGCGGTGTTGCCCAGGTTCCAAAGAATGATGAGTGGGTGGGAAGGGCATTGAGTGAAAAAATATATTGCTTAAGTGGTAGGTTAGTGTATAGTTTTAGTAAAGATAGTAGGGACTATCTTGGGGGGAAGTAATGTAGTGAATTTGAGGGTTTCTATTATTATTATTATTATTATTGTTTATGGTCATCTTTATTATTTTTTCATCATTCATTTAGTGTTTTAAGAACTTTTTTTTTTTTAGATATTTCATTTTTTTTTTGTTTTTTCCTTTAAATTTTTAAAGTTTCAGCAAAGTAGTTATTAAAACGTCGAAGTGAAAGGGCGATGAGTATTGTAAAGCCCGGAACAAGAGCACTGAGGGAGGAAATAAAGTAGAAGCCACAGAGAAGAACCGTGGGAGGTCAATTTTTCACTTCCTTTTGGGGTAAGTGTGGAAACGTAGTGGGATAAGCGCGAACGCGTTTTATTGGAAAAGTTAGGTTAGAATAATAGGGCGCTGATAAAGTGTGACTTGGTTTCTGTTTTGCAGGTGGAGCTTATTTCCGAGGATTTTCCTCAAGCGATTTCCGGGATCTTGAACACTAATAAGGGACTCTCTCATTGATTTCATTAAAGGGGAGTCTCTCGTGAGCCATCCAGTGGGCTTTCCAATGATATTGGAGACGAGTGCTTTTGATTAGACGCTAGAGCTGTCTTCGGCGTCGGGAACAATATTGCCGCCGCGGAAATCAGGAAGGCTAGATAGTCATCATTGACGAGTCATTACTTCACAAACTGGGCCACGAGATTTGAAAGCAGTAGTTATAAATTTTTCGGAATCTTGCAATTTTACAAAGAGGAGGAGTTAACAACGGCCAATATGCGCAGTGGGCCTTTCGGTGCACCATAGGGGAGTGCTGGCTTCATCCTATGGTTTTTTGTTACG
>JABUQX010054603.1:0-44030 GCA_015478945.1 Trachelipus rathkii
AACTAATGTGTATTCAGATAGACATTTAAGGGGCGTTAGTTAGGTATTTAGGTATATAGGGTAGAAAAAATAATAACATGGTTTTTTATTTTAAAAAAACATAAAATAATAAAATAAAAAAGTCTAATAAAAGTATAAATCAATTAGTATATTTTTTTTAAAAAACATAAAATAACCATTATTTATTTTGTGTAGTTTTTATTTTATATTACTCATTAAATGTAATATATAATTATAAATGAATGATTAATGATAATAATGGAAAGGCAAATATATTTTTTATATTAGAAAGTATGATATATTATTATATATATATAATATATACTACTTATCAATATGATATATCATAAATATTAAGTTAGAAATATATAATTTTGAGTTTATAAAAATAATGATATATAAATATATTTTTATCATAATTAATATTTTATTATAATCTATTATATAGTTAATATATATTAATATTATTAATATATATATATATATATATAATTAATATTAATATAATATATATTAATATATTAATTTAATATTATATATATATATTAAGTATATATAATTTATATATATATATATAATTATATATATATATATATAATATATGTATATTAATAATATATATATTATATATATATATATATATATATATATATAATATATATAATTATATATATTAATATTATATATATATATATAATTATATATTATATCTAAATATATTCTATAATAGAAAAAAGTTGTTGTATTAAGATAGCTAGCTATCGCTATAGAGGACACCTAAGGATACCGCCTTACATTGCATACTTTGGCTCAGTATTTCTCACTTACATTGCCAACTATTAGATGCAGAAACTACATGACACCTCACTCTGACATAAGCGATAGAATCTCAAGACGTGAACTCGCAACCTCTGATCCAGTGAATGTGGTTGGTTCCATGTTAGCAAGAACATTGGCAAAACGTCTATAACGCACGGACGCTTTGCCTTGCTTTAAGTGTAAGCCGGTTATTCTGTATATTTGACATTTAAGAATACTTCCTTTATTGAGAATTTAATTATAATATATATATTATAATAATATATGAATGGTGTTGATATATATATAATATATATATATATATATAATATATATATATATATATAATATATATATATATAATATATATAATATATAATATATTATATATATATTTATATATATATATTAATTGATATATATATTATATATAATATATATTATATATTATATATAATTAATATTAAAATTATATATAATATATATATATATATATATATATTTATAATATATAATTATTAATATATATAACGAGAGAGTATATATATATATGAATATATATTATATTATATAATATATATATAAATATAATATATGTATAATACTATTATTAATATATATATATTTTGTAAAAGTATAATTCGTTGTAAGTTAACGAGGATTTATATACAAGTAAATAATACCAGTGGATAATATACGAATCTGTGAAATCCCACAGATCTATACCATCATTATTTCCAGTTTTCTTTTTTATCTTTGGAGAAATATATAGTATTTAGATTATATATATATATATTATATTATACTTATTAATATAATATTTATATAATATATAATATTAATAATAAATATGATATATATATATATATATATAATAAATATATAAATAATATATATAATTTATTATAGTATATATTTAATATATATATATAATATATATATATATATATCAGAGGTGGGCACCTAATATATAACCGCTCATTTAGGGGGTAAGTCCGACTAAGCAGCCTCGCACCCTACGAAAAAACGTAGTCCACTTTAGAGCAACCTCCGTTATATACACCTTATTCATATATATACCCATAATTATAAACATATATAACGTTTCAACAAAGCGAACTATCTAGAAATAAATCATGTTTTGGCAATGTCGCTACGTTAAACGCACGGTGCCCGTCACAGTTATTCCACTAATAATTAGTGTACGTAGTTCAACTATATAAAATCAGGTTTAAATTTATAAATTATAATATAATAGTAATTAATAATAGTAGTAATAACTTATCTAAGATATATTATATTATTATTTTATAATTAATATTTAATATATAATTAGAAATAAAATATTTGATAATGATAATTAATATATAGATATAATATATTTAATCAAAACAAAGTTACGTACAATAAAAACTATATATACTTCAAATTCATCGTATATTTTCAGGCACTTGCTCTAGTGTCTGAAGGTGAGATGAAATAATCCTGGCCTTATACCTTATTTTTATTATACTAGTTTGGCAGCTCAATTTTTGATTTAATAAATGGCAGTTAAAGGTGACTATCTATTATTTTGTCGCTCCTTAAATCTAATTAATATAACTCCTCTAGAATTTATTGTAGAGCCACTTATCCCAAAGGAAAATTGCTTTTACATAATTAATCAACTTATATTTAATAATGTAAATTAGCTATAAAAATATGTTGTCTAACCTCACAATACTTGAGGAAAACTATTTAATATGTAAAGTTCCTTGCAAAATATATATATAATATGTATTATATATATATATATATATATCTAATTATATATATATATATTCAGTATATATAGCATAGAGAAGCATATGATAAATATTATATAGTGAGGTGGAATAGTTTAGAGTTGTGGAATTATTTTAATCTTATAAAGTAATTGTATATATATATATATATATTATAATTTTGACATAATGAATACATATTTAGTAACATATATATCACCAGTCAGAACGAATTATTTCAAAAGGCAGGGTATGTTGCTAACAATTTTATTGTCTTATTTGTAATATTTAGCTTATAGCCTAATTAATAAAGTGAGTAAAAATATATAATAATGTTCATAAATATATAATACTTATATATATATACGTATTATATATATATATATTATATATTATATTAATATATATATAATATATATTATATTGGTATTAGGAGTAGGATGACTGCTTGGATTGTTAATAGGAAAATTTTTGCAATAGATAGTATATTATTTCATATTAATAAACCCTCAATATCCAATATATAATACAGAATACCTAGTGGAGTGAGTTTCTCTAATAATAGCGAGTTTAAGCGGGTGTCAGTAATTATATATTTATGATGACGATCTATAACATATAATTATATTTAATTTATATTTAAATAATCGAGTTATATATATATTATAATATATTTATATATATATATTAATATAATAAGTTTATATTATGGTATAAGAATGAGATGTAGATAATAGAATATTAAGCTCACCCGTATGGAATTAGTGAGATTTTAGTACATAGAATTAATCAAGTCTGGGGCATGTAGCCTTATTTTGGGACGGTATCCTTAGGATACTATGGATAAATCAATAGTATAATGTTTTACCGTATATATAGTATCGGAACTGTCATGTAAACCATCGGAGGAATAATTTGTGGTCTCACACGTATTACGTCAACGATGACTATAGGCAGTAAAGATAAGTATTAGTAGTATTATATATGAAAGAATATAATATAATTTGATAACCGCTTAATTGAAGAAATTCGTAGTTTGAAATGTTCCTGCAGTGAATATACTACCCATCAAACAGGAACCACAACGCGCTCTTCCCGTCACCTGTTTGTGGGTGATATATTCACTACAGGAACACGTTTCGAGTTCCTTCTTTTTAGGTCCATGTAAGTAAGTGGCGACACATACGCGTTCATTCTGCTAGGGCCAGGGTTCCAGATCCTAGCAGGTAGAAATTATTAAGAGTTTTTTTATCAATCCTATTCACACTGCGGGTGAGGTGTAGAAGGATGGAGCAGTTTATCTATAATATACTATCAATATCATTATATTCCCGTTTAATAAGTAATTTTCATCTCGTGCGTTGCTGCTGGTTTTGACTCCCTATATGCCGAAGTGTGGACGGGAAAGAGCGTTGTGGTCCTGTTTGGTGGGTGATACTTATTAACTTATTTTTGACACTACAGGAACATTTCTGCGGTTCATCCTTTATCAGTCCAATCGTGTGAGTTAGTGCGTCAACAATACGCGTTCATTGCTGAGGGCAGGTTCATCATAGAGCAAAGGATGAAATTATTAAGGGGTTATTTTTATCAACATATCACACTGCGGTTAAGTGTAGAAGGATGACAGTTATTATCAATATATATATATCCATTATATAGTATATATAAAGATAATGAGTATCTCATATTATTTGTTTACAAGTAATATATTAGGTATATATATATATTTATATCTATATGATATAGATAATTACCATTGGAAAAAGGTCCCTAGACATAGTATATATATATATATATATATATAATAGCTTGTATTATAAATTCATTAATACATAATTTCAAAATTACCTGATAAACCAAAAAAACATGTTTTTTTACAGCTGGTTTAAACAAAAAAAAAACAATTTGGTTTAAACCTTCTGGATAAACCCTCTGGTTTAAATCATGCAACCCTGGTTAGGTGTGAGTAGAATTGATAAAATGAGGAATGAGAGTATTTGAGAGTTGTGTGGTTTGAAGAAAGCTGTAAAGAGAGGAGAAATGAAAGTTCATTGAGATGATTTAGTCATGGGGAAAGGATGGATTAGAGTCGGTTGGTTAAGCGGATGTATAGTGGTGAGTGTGCTAAGAATCGACCGGATGGGAGATAGACCGAAGAAGTGTAAAGTGGATCGAGTCAGCAAAGGAATCTGGAGGACAGAAATGTGAGTTTGGCATAGTCGAGAAAGAAGGTGCATAATAAAAGTGAATGGCGGGGTTTTGTGAGGGGGGTATCGAATCGACAGGCTGGGAGACCGAGGGAAAAGTGGATCGAGTGTCCAGATAAAATGGAGAATTGCCTGGAGAAGAGAAATGGTGGTTTGGGCATGGAAAGAGAAGAATATAAGGTGAAATACGGATTGGATGGCTGGAGTTTTTGCGAGTGTGGGATAGTGAGTGTTGGTGGCTCCATACCTGTGGCCAAGGGAGACCTAACATTGGAAGAGTGCAATTAAGTGGATAGTCCGCATTACGTGGTCCAAGTGACATGAGAAGGTTTTCTGCACTAGCAATAGGGGGTGCGGGGGGATGAGGGGGGGGGGGGGGAGGTGAGGGGGTGGGGGAGGGGGGGGGGGTAGGGGGGGGAGGGGGGGTGGAGGGGGGGGGGGAGGGTGAGAGGGGGGGGAGGGGGAGGGGGGGGGGGGGTGAGAGGGGAGGGGTGGAGGGGGTGGAGGGGGAAGGGGGGGGGGGTGGGGGGAGAAGATTTCTCTCGACACACTAAGAGCGGTATTAATAAAGGAGGCGTGGTAGAGGTTGAGGGTTAGTTTCGTTATTTCGACTTGCCGTCGGTTTCTTGTATCGTAATTACTAGGTATTTTTGTTTTCCAAGTGCATTACTTTAACGCACTTATACATAGCCAGTCCTTGGGAGAGAAGGTGGGTGTGGATGTAATTGTGATATATATATATATTATATTCATATATATATATATATATATTATATATATATATAGTATATATTTATATATATATATATAATATTAATCAGATTCCCAAATAACAAATAGAAATGGATGGGTGTGCGATTTCACATTATATATATATATTAATAGATAGTGATATTTTAATAGCAAATTTTCATCAAAAAATAGATACGTAGTAGTAGTAGTGAGATGGGGTGTAAGTGTATATAATTATATATATATATATATTATATAATATATTAATATATATTATTATATTTATTTAATATATATAATATATATAGTCTATATTAATATATTATATTATATATATATAATATTATATATTTATATTTGTTTAATACATCGCATTTTATACAAGTTTTAAAGGTAGCCACGCCTATGATACATTATCTTCACTCAACATTCGTGTACGGTAATTCACAACTTTGGACACTATGTAAAAAGTTACCTGTTACGAAATGATTAACACATGAAAATATAAAAATAATAACAATTAATGTACTCTTATAATTATAATAGTAGGTTTTTTTAATTTGTAGCTGAAGTCCATTCTTCTCTTTTTTTGACTTGCAAATAAGTTACATCACTAAGATTGTTACAAAAGATGGAGTTCTGGACAATTCGTCTTTCGGGTGTTGCATAAGCGCAAGGAGGGCATTCAGTCTTTCTTGCCATGTGTATTTCTACGAATAAACGGTTTATTATTCTTTTATTAACCTAGAAAGCATTTCAGCTTCAACCAGATGCTTGGAGTTAGTTATTAAAAAATTTTTAGCATACATTTAATGTTTCTTCAAGTCTGTATATCCATTCCATTTTCAATAGATGTTATATTAATAAGAATGCAGAGCGTCATTTCAGGGAAAAAGAAATTGTATGAAAGGATATTATGAGACAGTTTAGAAGCTATCTAGATTTTGTATAGCAGTCTCAAAGATGTTTATAAAATGGATTAATACATTACAGGTCCTTTTTGGCAAGATGACAACTGTGGGAAATGTGAAGAGTTTGCTATGAGAGAGAGTATTCACGGGCGTGAGCGAAAGAAGGTGTAGAGGCTAAGGTAGGTAAGCAATGGGATCACTATAAACGAAGAACTCTCTTAGACTGAGTATTTATTATGTCTACACAACTTTATACCTAGAGCTTTTTTTATTATCGTAGTAATTGGAGCTATATTAACTGAATCCCTTACTTCTCTCATCACTCACAAACATGATACGTTTCCCTCAATTTTTTCCACATATTGTGGTCATGATGTTTTATCATCTTTCTAATTATCTAATTGTAGTTATCACTCACTCAGCTTGTTTTATGAGAATTAAGTCTGCAAAAACTTGAATTGAATTTTTATTATTAGAAAACAATCTCTATGAAGTTTTTTCCAATAAAACATGAGTGAGGCCAAAAGATACAAAATGTATAGGATCAGTCAATAACCTTTGCAACTGCTGAGCTCTATGATCTCGTGTTCCTGTTGAGTTTGCTTACATTTATAGAATTATTTTCCAAAAGCAAATGCTAACACTAGCTCTCTATGTTAAAAACCTATAGTTTTACAGTTCGGAGTGGTTAAGAAATTCCTACAATGCTTGTTATTAACAAGTTTTTGGCAACCGGTTTTCACCATAAATTTCATCTATACCTGCAGAGATCTCTGAGGAGATTGTGAAAAAAAAGTTTGGAATAGTGACAATTTTGTTAAGTAATATCTTCAACTTACTAGGATATTTGAGAACTTCAGACTGTGAGAAGTCATTGATCAATTAATTTGTGCGCATAACAGTGTAACATAAATGTGTGCATTTGGTGAACGTCCTTTTTAAATAAATAGTTTACATATTGTGTGGTGTCAATTCTATATAACTGCGGCACCATCATAACTTTGAGCAATCAATTTTTCTGGACGTTCTGTAAAATGGATTTTAATTGATAGAAAAAGTAAGGGTAGGTTATTTATTGATTCTGCCCTGTGAGAAAGCTTGGGTTTATAAAAGTCCCAAAATCTTATCTTTTATATTCCCGTGTCATATTCATAGTCGCAATATAAGAGCTAATTGAATTCGTTTGATAATAGTCGAGGTTTTCATTCTGTCGATTTATAGCTCCTATATTATTAGTGACGTAGTCTGTGAAATCTTCAGTTCTGAATATGTGCATCCTACATTCAGGTATTTTTGCTCGCAAGAGCGAAGGTAAAGTATAATTCATTGTTTATTGTTATAGTTCATCTGATAGGGATTCTGTTGCAGAAGCGCTAGAACGGTAGTATTTATATAAAAGTGATTCGTGGTAATAGGTATGGATCTCATTCAGCACTGTATTTCTGATATAAGGATTATAAAACACCCAGGATTCATAGATCAGAACTTTCGTCATGACCCTTTAAGGGGAGTTTAAGATTTGCACAAAAAATTTTGATTGGCTGTTGATAATTGTTAGTAAAATGTTATCTATTTTTATAGTGAACTGGTGACTTGTGGATTAAAATTCAATCGCTTGTTTGTAAGCAGAATCAATAATTTAAATATCTTATATATGAATTAATACTTAATTCTAATTCATTAGACTAATATCAAGCACTCATTGTTTATATGACTTTAACAGAAAAATTCATGTTTTAACCTATTATAGTATGACTGATAGTATAGGGCTAAATCAGTCACTCAATTTACCTAGGCGCAAGAATCATCTCCTTCAAAATACAATAGATGGGTAAGCAAAAATAGAGGCATTATTTTCTCTGTGAAGGAGTGCAAGAGTCATTAGTGTCTCTTATTAAAGCACGTTAAATTTTCGAGACGTAGCGGTATTATTTTGCTTCTTTTGAGTTGTGATCGAGTAATTTTATATATTTGGCAATAGGCACCTAACCTAAAGCTCTTTTATATTTAATTTTTTGCTTCAAGAAATAAAACTCTATTTTTCTACTTATTATTTAATATAATTTAATACAATCCTAATCTCATTTGAAATATATTATACTATTAAACATGTAACACAACTATATAAACAATTAATAAACTCAAACATCAAAACTCACTTCCAAATTGATTTGCAACGTTAACTGACATAAAAAATAAAATTATTATATGGGATTCGATGTGTCGCGACTAAAAAAAATCTAATGATAATAATTAATAATGAACAAAATTATAATATATATATTATATGATTATATATTATTAATATATTAATATATATATTATAAATTTATATATATATATATATATATTATATTATATATATTAGTTGAAGTTAAAGCTTATGTATGAGATATATTTATTAATATTAGTTATTTTTATATTATTATAGTTATATTAATGCATTATGTAATTTAATTAATTAATAGGGTTGAAGTTCTATAAGGCTAATACTATTGGGTTGTTGTCTCCACGAGATATATAACTGAGTATTATGATTGGAGATGTTTAATGGTTTGCATAATTTAAGGTTTATATTACAATAATCACGTGTAAGACACCTTACGCTGAGGAGATCTTAAGAATACGATCCAAAGGTAAGTATTTTTTATAATCTCGTCTCGATTATTGCTGCCTAGACGTATAATGTATTATCACATAACTAGTTGTAGTATGCATATCAGTAAGCGTGATGATATGGAATTTCGCTCGCCAACTCAGTATTCTTATATAAATAGAATTTCAAAAACTACGTACAACGACACAGCTATGATTTTATATCAATTAGCTATCTTTAATTAGAATTGTAATTGATTCTTACTCGCTTTCTTGCCTATATTTACAGAGGGTTTTTAATAATTTCCATTATCAATTATTTTAGTATAAAAAATGATCTTTTAAATTAAAGATGTTTATAAATTAGAAATATTTATGTTTAAGGAGTTGAGAATTGAGGATGGCGCATCGTCAGCCATCGCCCTATAACAGCTGAGTCGCCATTTTTTTCTATTATTAATAATCAATTTAAATGTTTTATGTTTTTTATTATTGTGTTGGACCATTTAATTGTGAAGTTTATGATTTTTGGTTGTTAGAGGTGGATTATGTTGTTGGGATGTGATAATAGTTTAATATATTAATTGATTCTATTATATATGTTCCTTTTATGTCTTATATATAGTATTGATTATTTAGGTTTTATATTAACTTAATCTTTTATATAAAAAATTTTATTTATTGGTATATATATGCTACCATTATATACATTACAATATTATATAGTTCTGGACTAATATATATAAGATAAATATCTATATATATATACTCATATATAAATATGATATATTATATTCATATTTTTACTATAATAAATATATAAAAAAGATAGAGAGTATATTTATATATGTATTATATATATATATATATATATACTTGTATATAATAAATATAGTTAATTATATAAAATTCTATGTATTTTATTATATATGATTATTAATACTATTATATATATATGTATATATATATATATATATAGTATATACTAATATCATTTACTTACTATATAGGAACTGTATATATATAATATGTATAGCATTATAAGTATACCGTATCATTAGAAATTTCCCTATATATGAGACTATAGAACTTATATACTATATACGTCAACTATACTATATTATATATCATTATTACTGCTAATATTATTATATGTTATATGTATATCTATAATATATATATATATCATTAAGTATTTATATATATAGCTTAGATATTATGATTATATTTTTATTATTATTATTATGTAGTTAATGTATTATTAATTATTATTAATTATATTAATTATTATTATTATTATTAACTTATTATTATTATTATTATCTATTATTATCTAATGCATTTTTTTAAAGAATTTTAAATTGGGGCAATTGGGCAGTTTTTTCTCGTCTTTTCGGTTTGTAGCGTGTATTTTATATATTTTTTTGCGGTACTTTTATTTGGCTTTGGACATTGTACGAAATCTTAATTAATACAGGCAATGATGGTTCGGGAGCTGCAAAGGATCGCAAACAATGAAGTGTAATTAATTAATAGACCTTATGGTTCTATTTTAGAATTTTAGGCAATTATTCTTTTTGTTGTTTCAAAACAGTATTATTACTATATTTATCATATTATGATATTATAATTATTAATATGAATATAATATATACTATTAATATAATTAATATATATATATAATATATATATTATATATATATTATATATTATATATATACTATAATATATATATATATATATATTATTAGTATATTAATTAATGAATATATATTTCGTAATAAAATTTTGTAAGTGCTCCAGACTCAGAATCTAAATATGTTAGCTTTCCTGTATTGAGAAAACCTAATATTTTAAACTTATATATATTAAATATATTCCTTAAAAATATATATTTTTTTTATATATAATTTTTATATATAATCTATCAAAATAAATTTATTATTTGTCCAAGAAAAGAGACTTTTGTATATTCGTTATTTGTATTTTTATCATGGGATTAGCAAAGTCTACCCGAAAATTTTCAGTTTCTCTCTCTCGTCTCAATTTCAAATGATGAAAAATCAGCACTAATTAACGATATATCAAATAACGAAATTCTTTGCTGTTTATATAAATAACTTGCAATTTAATAATTGGACTTGTATATTACATTTGTCATTGATATACTTTTTATTTAAAGTTACAAGCAATTTGTAATGACTAACTTACTTCACATAATGATAATTCCCATCTTCCGTAAAAAAAACTGTCTTAAATTGTCACCTTCCTAATTTGCGATCACTCTCTAATAATATTACTTTCATATTGTATACACTTCAAAATTATAGTTAATAAGCTTTTCAACATTAGGAATTCTGATATATTTACATATTATTAATTAGTATTAATATTGATAATGATATATTTATATATATATTATCTATATTTATATATATATATATATGATGTAATGGGACGATATTATATATATATATTGATATTTTTTAGTATAGTGATGTTGTTTATAGTACGATGTGACGTTAGAGATATATAATATATTTATATGTGGTGTCGATTAGTGTGTGTGTGTGTGTGTGTGTGTTTGTGTATGCCTTTTCTATATATCGAAACTCCTTTTGATTTTCAAAATTGCCAATTCCTTTTTCTTTATTTTTAGGTCAATTTGAATATGAAAACTTTGTATAGGTATTAATTATATATTTAACTAATGTATTAGTTTCATAACGCTAGTATATCTAGTTTAAAATTATTAACATTAAAAGTCAGAGAGATATCTTGGCCAATACTCTGACAATCTTTATTTAACAGTTTCGATTAAAATATTAGATGCTTTTAATTACTTGGATAATGTATACAAATTACACATCCAGAAAAGCACAGAACTCTATTCTATAATATTGTATTGGTTTTCTAGTTCAAATCGGGCCCTCTGCCTTATAATAAGGGGTCAAAGTTCACCCTTTTGTGAAAACTTAAATTTCGACTTTTCGTAATAAATGCTTCAAATTTGAAGTTTGACCTATTGGTCAGAATTTAATACTGATTCTGCTGGTATATATTTAATCATCATACTAATTGTTAATTACTAGTAAATTTATTCATTTATTTTCCTATGAAAGTAATTTATATCACGTTTGCGTCATGTGGAAAGTTTTCATGTTTCGCCTCTAAAAGTGTTATGATAATCAAATTTGTGGTAGTCATGAACTTTTGTGTGTAATATTTTTATTGTTAATAATTAATAATAATATTACATAACTTTTAAAATAATTCTTAGTATTTGTTCATAGTTAATGAATAAAATTTGATTATTGCTTTTCAACTCATTGCTAACCATGTTCGCGCGTTTTTTGTACTGCATTGGCATAAATATAAAAAGTTGTTGCGTCCCAAGATCGATGGCTTTATTCAATTATGTCATACAAGATATTATTGGGTTCAACTGCAAACATAGAACTTTATTTTAGCTTCTCCTCTTTCTCTTGATCTATCCGGCATGTCTTTTGCTCTTCGAGAACTTCGAGATATTCAACTAGACTACTAAAAAGTGATTTAAAGTAGGTTATTGCCTGGCTTTTATTCTTCAGACGTAGACTACTAAAAAGTGATTTAAAGTAGAAGTTATTGCCTGGCTTTTATTCTTCAGACGAAAGCTCCTCGTTAGGATTGGTGTTCCTCCAAAGAGTTGCTTGGCACCGATAGGGCCCCTTTCACATTTTTTTATTTGGAAAGGAACGGGAAGTACTTATTTCCTTTTCGTTATGGTGATCTATTCTCATTAGTGAGTGAAATTAATTTACCGAGACCATGGACTATAGCTGGAAATATTTCTTTTTGTGTAACCTTTCATTTCAGATATAGACTCAGTGTTTTTGTTTAATAGATTCGTTCTCCTCTTTCAGCTTATGTAGGGAAACTGGTCTCTCCTTATCAGAAATAATAGATTAAATTTCTGTTGACCAGGTTTTCTCATCTGACTTAGTGCCTCTGCGTTTCTTGTGTGAATTCGTTAGGATTCATACAGTACGTTATTAAGTGTGCATGAGATTACAAGTGAGCTGGGGAAATCGAAGTTCTTGGTTTAAGGTCCGTAAGTCATTTCTTATATGTTCCTACGAAATTGACAGTTTTAGTTCTGTTCGAAAAATGTTAATTTTGCGAACTATGAGATGACTTTCTTCAAGATTGGAAAAAAAATGATGCTTACTTTCTAACAAGCCCAATTAGGAACCAAAGTCTGGAAGCAGTTACGACTTAGATTTTGGACTGTTTTTAATTCTCTCACTCTTCTACCCTCTAAAGTAGCTAAAAATTGAAAAAGGTTTCAAACGCTTTAGTATTTTTTACCTTTACTCATCAAATATTATATTTCTTTTTTACACATTTTTTTTAACAATACATTAAATAAATTCCTCCCTTGCCATTACACTGAAAGAAAAGAAAAAAGTTACCTTATTGAGTCAATGCTATATCGATAAAGTTTCGATTAATCGTTACATAAAAGTTATTATGATATTAATATCGCAAATCGATTTTATTATATCGATTGTTCCTAGCAAAACTACAAAAACATTTTATTTTACGTTGAAAACAACCCTATTTGCTTTGTTAAAAATTTAGCAATATTTTTTGTTTTCGTGAAATTAAAATAAGGGTAATAATTTTATTATTAAATATTACTTAATATACCTGCAAAATAAATCTGCCTAAAATATTTAATATTAAATATAGTTTAAAATTAAATTGCTTTAACACTGTACGCAGTTATCACGCGTTTACCAACTTTGAATTTTCGTTCAGTGAAATATCAAAACCCAACATTTAAAATTGTGTTTCATATATTAATTATGATTTGGGTTGTATTTAATCGTTATATAGATTGTTTAATATAAAATTTATATATTATTATTATTATTATTATTATTATTATTATTATTATTATTATTATTATTATTATTATTATTATTATTAGATAGTGTTATTGTTGTCATGATTATTATGTAATTTATTAATAGTTATTATTATTATATTATTATCTATTGATTATTATTATTATTTATTTATTATTAGTATTATTATTATTATTATTATTATTATTATTATTATTATTATTATTATTATTATTATTTGTCATTATTATTATTATTATTATTATTATTATTATTATTATTATTATTATTAATTAGTGTTATTTTTTAACATTAATCAATGTGATCAACAATACTACAAATTCATCCAAATGGTTATTCAAACATTAAAAAGAAAGATTAAAATTATTTAATTAACTTTTATGCGATTACACTCTACAGTATACAGGTGAGGTAGTAGTAAACCCATCACATTTGCGATTGCTCTTTATTATTTTCACCGAGGTAACCTCTCTTCTCTCTCTCTCTTTTCGTCTCTCTCTCTCTCTCTCTCTCTCTCTTCATTCTCCTTCTCTCTCTCTCCTCTCTCTCTTCTCTCTCTCTCCTCTCTCTCTCTT
Organism: Trachelipus rathkii; assembly: GCA_015478945.1. Classification (NCBI taxonomy): domain Eukaryota; kingdom Metazoa; phylum Arthropoda; class Malacostraca; order Isopoda; family Trachelipodidae; genus Trachelipus; species Trachelipus rathkii. The sequence continues at coordinate 14,498 of JABUQX010054603.1, forward strand.
CTCTCTCTCTCCTCTCTCTCTCGTCATATTTAGCGATTTGACAAAATCATTTTTTATATTATAGAAATTATAATATATTTAGGGAGAGCTAATAACCATTTCATATAATATATATATATATATATATATATATCGTAAATATTATATATATGTTATAATTATAGTATATATAAATATATATAGTATATATATATATATATATATAATAGTATAATATTATAATAATATATATATATTATAGAGTATTATATATATATTACTATATATGAATATATGAATATTATTGTGATACGCTACAAGTTAGTTATAGTATATTATAGTTAGTTATATTATTGACTATAATGCGGTTGGTATATTTACGTGAGGTTATTTGATAGTAGTATATACTATTAGTTTGTCGAGTTGGGTTATTATCTGTATGTAGTTTATTATCATTTTCTATTGTTAAGCTAGCCTATTAGCCTGCGTGTGATATTATTCATTAACTGGATTAAGTATATGATATTATATTGTGTACAACGTTTACAGCACCGTATCTTTAACATATTTGTGTTCTACTCTTATTTATTTCTTGTCATTTATTCAATCTTTATTAAAGAAGGTGAAGCGTTTCGGCTTCGACCCTTCCTTTCTGTTAGCATGGATGTAATTTAAATATTATACCACACTTTTTTTAGTATGTTCTGGTTAGGCATCTGTTCTTATTTTCTCCAAGCACCCGGCTTCGTGAGCCGTCTATGTATAAAAGTTGTGTTGGGTTTCAGATTGGTAGATTAAGTGTTCGGTACCGTATTATGTAGGTGGGAGTGTTTTGGGAGTTATCTCACCCACTAAATAGCCGGTACAAACATTAAGAATATATAAAACTTCTTATATTGATTATATATAATATATTATTTTTTATATATAGATATATAAGTCTTACGTATATTTGAGTCTTCTATATATATATATTACTATATATATATATAATATATAGAGTAGATATATATATTTTTACACGATATTACCTCCACGGACAGGGCCCCGTTTTCAAAGGGATGTGTGCGGCACGAAAAAATCCAACAAAACAGGCCAAAGGAACAAAAAGTAGGGGGTGACGCAGTGGTTGAAATGGAATGCGAGAGGTCACTCTCCGAGCTCACCTACCGTTGTGTAATACCTATAGAAAAAGACCCAATTAAGAGCCAATGGTGCACGGTCTCGCAGAGAGATCGAAGCGTCTCAAGGGAGGTCGAGAAGGTATGGGTGACAGTTTATTATGTTCTTAGTCTTAAGCCTTAACTTCAAAAGGAGGGTGGGAGGCGGATCGATCCCAATGGCGGGAAACATAATTCTCCATGAATACGGTTAGACTAAATAAAAACGCTCTTATATAACTAGAGTAATTGAGCAGAAAAAAACAATTCACGCAATCTGAAATACAACAGAATTTCCCCAGGTTTTCTTTGGAGAGGTATTTTAGTAACTGATGCGATATCTAATGTCTCCAGAGTATATTCCAGTTCATGTTATTAGTATATGGATTATATGTAATATCTTATTATGTATGTATATATTATATTATAGATAATATGATATATAATATATAGTATAGTATAGTTATATATATATATAATATCTATATAGATATTTCATATATATGGATTTTTGTATATTTATATATACTAGTTCATATATATTCATAAAGTCTAATTTATAATATCTATCTATAGTCTAAGTATGTTATATTTACTATATATGTATTACTATTATATATATCTATATTTTGTTATATATTCATATATTATATATATTTATCATTATTATTATTAGGTATTATATCTATTTCATTATATATATATAATATATTATATATATTCGTTTTTATATCGTGATCTATTATATATTATTAATCTAATATTTTGTATACTTGGGTATTATATAGTATATATATATTTATATATAATATATATATTCTTTAATATATATATCATATATTGTTTAGTATTATTATATATATATATTATCTATATATAATATAAATTATTATATTATATATAGTATATATAGTATATAGAACATATTTAGGCTTATAGGAGAAGTAGTATATATTATATATAGTTATATATTTATATATTATATATATATATTATAATATAGTATATTACTATATCTAATATATATATATCTATCTTCATATTATATATATATATATATATTATATATTATTATATTATATATATAGATGAAGGGTATATATATATATATATATATATATATACTCGTTATTATACGAAAAAAGTATTATTATATTGATATTTCAATTTTAGATGGATATTTTATTGACCATATTTCTTTACTTCATTTAATCTTTATTCATTTCGATCATCGATTCTACTTTATCTCGAAAGATTTCTGATCTACAGTGTGGATTTCGTAGATAAGATTCACCGCATTTATTTTTTTTTTTAAAAATTTAATATATGCGAAATAATCTTCCTTAAAACAGTCATGAAATAATAAAATCATAACGTTGAGTATAGTATTCTGTCCCTGCTGTAGGATGTTGTGGCTTATTCTAACTCCTAGACTGAGTCTCCTCGGGCAGAAGGCCAGGGTTTGATCTTTCGGCCAGATCCTAGGTAGCGATTACTTAGAGTAATTTCTATTTTAGAATAGGGTTATGCCAGTAAGTTGCGAAGGGTTAAAAAAAAAAATAATTGCGACCTTGGGGATTTTTGTTTTAATTTTGCTGAATACGTAAAATATTTTATTTTGCTACTATTATTTTATCTCATATTAAATTTCTCCTATATTAATATTAAAGAAGACAATAACTTTTTGAAAAATATTGAAGTTTACGACAAAATGAAGAATATTTGTAGGAAACTTTTTTTTCTCGCATACGAACATGTGAATAGAGCTTACATTTAATAAATAGTAATAGCCTTGATTGATTTCACAGGTGTCACGCATCTGAAACATTAATAGCTGTATGGTGTGTAAATAAAACAACGCAAAAGAACATTTCTTTCGACAGCTTTTCTGGTTACTGTTTTTATACGGATATTTTTTAATAATTTTAGATGATATTATTGCTACTAACACGAATATTAGGTTATATTAATTATCTTTCATAATTTTTACTTTAATTGTACTAAACATATCACAAAATTACCAACGCAGTCACACTTTCTTTTTAACATCCACAGTAATTTTTAAAAAACGATAAGCTCCTCATACATAACATATTACTCGATTTATATTTATGATGGTTCTAATAGTTTGTGATGGGTTCCCAATTTCACACGATAAGATAGTAATATCTAGGGTATGTTCTACTATATGATGTTTACTATGAGTATTATAGAGACTGAAGATTCATAAGGTAGAGTGCCAAGGTGTAATGTGTCCAATTATGAAGTGGTCAATATAGAAGTGTCACAATTTAGAGTGCCAATTATAGAGCTTGTACATAGTGAGTGTACCACATATAGTGCCAAGTGAGTGTCACATTGTGCCAACTGAGTGCCATTCCACCCCCCTATATCTATATCTAGCCTTCACCTTGAGCCTAGAAGTAGCCATTAAAATTAATGGGTGTCTGCCCTATGTTATAAGAGTATGGAGGAATCGACTTTATGGTATTATATATTAACAAGTTAGCCTAGGATCTCTCTTAATGAGTTATAGTCTTATTCTATCAGCTTATTAACGTTATAGTATACTATATATATAATATATATATTAATAACTATATTATATTTATTTTTTTAAGTTAATATAGTGACATATCTCTGTTGAAATTTTATTCTATAACATTGTAAAAGTATATTTCTATATATATATATATTATATAATAATATATAAGTATATATATAATCTTGATTATGCCACACACATACACATATGACACTATAACAAGTAGTCCTAATCATCTTTAAGAAAAGTATAGACTTTATTAAACCCAATATGAAAATTATGCAGTAATATAACCATTACATTATTCGTCACTTCTAGGACGTCACGATACGACACCTAAAATAGAATAACTCGAGAATTAATTGCACTTCCTCACTTCTATCATCTCTTACTTATAGACACTACATTAACACCATCATGACGATCGTTTCATCACACCACTCCCATTCACATATATAAAACAACAGATTAAGTTTAAAATCATACTTATCAGCTTCTACCTCTAGCCACCAGACTATTATAGAGAGTCGACGCTCAACTCCCTATGCACTCCCCCTCAATCTTATTGCATTGGGGCCCACCTCAGCATTAATGCCTCAGCATATTGATGCCTCAAACTGTTGAAGGTTCATCCCCTCTTTCGACTGACTTCAATATCATTTGAGATACGTCATTCGTTTGATGGATCATCTATATTGATATCTCGGACTAATGCTTTATTATTCGGGATCAATTACTCGTTCTTGTAGCTCGCTCTATTCTACTTACCAAACATCTATAGACTAGAGGTTTATATATGGTTACGTTTGAAGTTATTCTCGCATAGTGATAACCTTCATCCATGGTGCTTAAAAAACCATACCTTCACAAGCGCTTTTATGACTCTATTGTATGTTTTCTTCATCTCGGCATATAGTGTCTAGTCCATATATCTCATCTCTATTTTCATTTGTTGGATTATATACCTCAGGTCTAGAATGTGCGTATATCCGACACCGAGAATGTCGTCAGTCTGAGCAATTCTCTTCAATACTATGACATATATTACGCTGCTTAGTGCACTCAGGCATCATGCATATGATGCTAGTCAAATATTTCCTGCGTATTATTACATCCTACTCGTCAACGTTGTAGCCGCCACGCAAGTATGCCATTCCCGACGACATCTCCTGCTCTGTCGTTATGTCATGCTATTACTTAAATTGATTATTAGCGCAATATTCCGCACAATGAAAAGTAATATATATAAAGTCTATGAGTCCATTCATTTTTATTTCATTACTTAATACATTTTTATTATTAAAAGCAGTTTTCGCGGACCTAATAACTGTAACTCATGTACACTTGACAATCTTTTATATTTTACTTATAGCTTTTTAATTTATAAATTTTTAAAACTTGTATGTAAGAAGGAAAAAAACAGAGTGTCTGATATATGAACATTTTATTTACTACTAATTGTACGAATTTTTATTAAAAAACATTAACATTACAGTACCTTAAAAGAGTAAATCAGTAAGATCAATAGAGGTGTTACCTATCACCTAAGGGATTAGTATGCTTTTGTTTACTGCTTTACTGCTTTTAACTCATGTTTTACTGTTTTAACTCAAATGTTTTACTGCTTTATAACCCACAATATTTATTATAAATTACATCCTTAAAGCAGTAATCAGTAAAATCAAATAGAGGTGTTACACAGCAACAGGGCGTTAGTATGCTTTTGTTTTTACTGCTTTACTGCTTTCACTAAACTCATGTTTTTACTGCTTTTAACATCAATAGATTTTCACATAGCCTATCTTGTGCTTGTAACTCGTATCATGTTATTAAACTTACAATAGTTATATAAGCAGTAATCATCTAAATCAGATAGAAGGTGTTTTACACAGCAACAAGGGGTTTAGTATGCCTTGCTTAGTTTGTTTTACTGCTTTACTTGCTACTTGACCACAAGTATTGGATACTGCTTCCCGTATATTGTCATTTAACATTACATACCTTAAAGCAGGTAAATAGTAAATCAATAGAGGTGTACCTACGCAAACAAGGGATTACGCGTATGCTTTTTGGTTTTACCTGTTTTACTGCTTACTCAGTATGTTTTACTGCTTTAGACTCATGTTTACTGCTTTAAGCTCATATTTTTCTGCTTCTAACTCATGTTTACTTTTATAACTCATGTTTTACTGCTTTAACGGATATCTTTTACTGCTTATAAACATTATGATAAACACTACTCAATTTAAGACTCATGTTTAGCTGCGTTTAGACTCATATTTTTACTGCTTTAAAACTCGTGTTTTTATGGTTGAGTATTTTCTTGTGTTGATATTTTTTATTTTGTATATAAATAAATTTTTATTAGTTTATTTTATTTTTGTCCTTTTTAACGTGTAATTCATAATATTTTTATTATTTTATTTTTATTATTCGATATCATTTTCAATGTATTCTGCTATTGTTATTATTATTTAGAACACACATACACACCCACATCAACATCCACACACACACACACACAATATTATTAATTCATTATTATTATTATTATTATTATTCACAATTATTTGATTATTATTATTCACATCTCACAATTTTACTAACAATTATATGTATACGAACATCTCACTTAACCAAAAATTAAACAATATGAAAAATAACTTTCATCATTCTTCAAGTTAAATTTATAGTCTTATGTCACATTAATCTATTTTTATATTTTTTATTATTTATTTATTTAATTACATTTAATAGTACTCTAGCATTATGATATATGCACGAATTAGGATTTGCGTATTATTATATTATTTATCAGAATTCATATTATTTTCTACTTTATATAAGACATACTATCATTATACTGTTCAAACATTATTGCTATTGCTATTCTAATAATAGTTTCATACAAAAACTATTTATTAGGTCTATTCCTAGGATTATTATTTTCAACCGCATTATATTATTATTAAATATTAGTAATTATTATTATTTTAAGTTTATATTATTATTACTATTACACACATTAACTCAATACCCGACTACCACAGAGCAACGATTCAGTGAACGAAGGCACACTAACACACTCAGGATAATTTTCAGTTTATAATAAAAGATAAATGTTACCCGCGCACTCACGTATAATAATAAATGCACAAACACTAAATTTATCGTTTAATTAAATTTTTTATCATATATATTTAATTTACTACTTTATCTCAATTGACTTAATACATTTTTTTCATAGTTCTCACTAAAACGTGTACATAAGTAGGATTCTATTATAATTTTAATAGCTAATCTGAACAAACGTATTTTTAATATTAACTTGAGAGCTTTGGTATTTAGATTTATCATAATCTTCTTATTCACCGTATTCATATGTATATTTATCTAATATATCTTTCACTTACAATCTTCTACTGAAGAGATTTTATTTAATAAACATTATCTACTTCTCCTCTTCATTTCTTTGATCTTCTTCCTTTTGTTACTGCTTTTAAAGCAATAAATCAGTGATTCGAGTAATGTCAATGTTCCCTCTATGCACCTGTTTTGGCTCGTACTCTAGTTGCTATATTCCAGATGTCTTATGGTTCTTCACTTTCTTGGTATATCTTAACTTTGGACTTATTTCCTGTGTCTCTCTTTAGTACTTACATCATTGTATTTAGCCACATTGTGATATTCTTAGAGTTCATTATGTTCCTTATATATTATGATTAAATTAATCAAGATTATAACGTTACTCTTCTCTGCTTGATATTAACTCTATAGCATTTGTCTACTTTGTCTTACTTATAGATCATTCTTATCATGTTGTTTTATTTAAAGTATATAATAAGTTTTATATCCTCCCACTGAAAACTTTTTAAAATTTTCCCCATTAACTAAAAAATGAAAATTTCAGGATAATGAGGATTTGAATAAAATATAAATTAGAAAGTTGATACTTTTTAATTTGAGTTTTTCATTTCATTTTTATTTGTTCATCTTTTCTTCTTGTATTTACTTTGATTTGCTCTTCATTGTACTTAATCTCGTTTTATCTTAGCTCATGAGAACATACACATTTATCATATTATTGTACCCTGTCCAACTGCCTTCACAGTCAGTGATACCACTCTGGGTAAAACTTGTTGATTCTACATTGCTTCTGTATCACTTGTGCTCATGAACTTACTCGTATCTATCTTGACATTATACATTTATTGCGATTAAAACTTTAATGTCTCGTGTAGTTCTATATCTTCTTCCTATTTTGTGTTATTCGGTGTCCTCCGGGTTTTCTGATTAGGCTCTAATTCCATTATGGTCAAAACATTACTTCTTTCTATATTACCTTCGACTGACTTCTTCTGCTAATAAGATTGTGGTGTCTTCTCTAAATACTCACTCGTTTATTGTTCGTCTATTTTTTTTCTTGTTCGTTGGCATCTTCTAGAATTCTTCTACAGTGATCTATACTCGTTTGTCTTTGTATCATTCGTTCCGCCTATGATTGTATCATTCGTAATTCATCAAGGTCCTTACTCCATTGCTGTAATTTTAATCCGATGTTTCCTTCCTTCTAATTGACTCCACTATCACAATCAATTGAGAGATACTGAGGATGAATAAATATATTATTAACAATAATAACAAATAAGATCTTCACTAATTCGGATATGGGTGCTGATCGTAAGTATCACCTTTCATTAGCTAGGTTTAAGAAAGAATGTTTTTCCTTACTTTGTGATTTGTCGGATGTATTACTCTTGAATCTTCTAATGACTCGTTATCGATGATTTTAAGGACAGCGAAAATGTATCAATTATTTCGGTTCTAATTTTGTTTTTTATTAGCGGTATGCTAAACAAAATGTTTTTTTCTAATTATTACATCTTCCAGGATACATCTCTGGCCAAGTAAAATGTATAGATTATTGCATGAAAATTAACTTATGTCTTTTTAAACTTGTATTAATGAGCAGGTGGTTTATTATTCTAATTTTAACACCAAAACTCATTTTAAAATCATAGTCATTTCTATTGTTTAGGGGTGGGGCGGGGTAACCGGTGATTTTTATTAAAAGTTTTCTAAATTTTACTAAAGTTTGATTTAATCATAGTTTATAATAATACTACATTCGAGGGAATAACCACAGGCCTGCATATTATTTTTCACACTTTTGTAAAATATTAGTTTTATTGACTAGTTAGGGTAACTTTAAATGTTTATTATGATTGATGCATTAGAAGTCCATAATATTATGATCAGTAAGTTTTATCTCTACTCACAGTAGAAGGATTATTTTCAATACAAAATATCATAAGGGGTCATCAAGAGAGAACGCACTCTATTGACTGTATATATATAGAAAAATAAACATTATAATTAATATATTTAAAATTTTAAAATAATTTATAAAAGTGTTTTAATGTAGAAACCTAATTGATCCTCATATTGAGAGATACGAATTGTATATAAGGTTGAATAAGAATATGTGTATATATTAAACAGATATATGATAAATTGAAATAACTTAACAAATTATATAAGCAGTTAGCGCATAAATTATTTAAAGTCGCCTTATCACAGCTTAGCCTATATATACTAGTTTTCGACTCACTGTATATTATTATTTGTAAAGCTCGTTTTCTTTGACTTTATCCTTTTTATAATTAATGTTTGACCACTATCAGTTATTACTACGAAGGCAAAAACACCCCAGCAAGTAGTATATCAGCTAGCATTACTAGTTTCAGTGAACAGCTCCTGGTACATCCAGCTGGCTTTGGGGTCTCTCTACCACCTTATTATGCTCATACTCTCTACAAAAGCGAGTGGGGGTTGCATTTTCACGAATCTTGCGTGTGTTGCTGCGCAGTGTCTGGTGTGTAGCTCTTCTGCTTGAGGCAGCCTCAGATTTTCGGAAGTAGTCCAAATCGAGAATCGCAAAGTATATCTGGGAACAAGGAGAGCGTATGCTGTGACATAAGGACCTCTATTACGTAACACATCACATAGCTCATCTACATAATTTGAGTAGCATATATTTACGACGATGTCTTAGTAAATTTGAGTCTTTATATTGAGTTTACAATGAAACTTACTTTACTAGCTTCTTAGACTGACAAAGTCAATTATATAGCAAACTTTTCTTAACTATCGCATTTTCGTTATCTAAAGACTTGTGGGAGTCTTATACATTAGTTTTACGAATATCAGGAACTAGAACAATATACTACTATCCCTCTTAATTTTTTGCATCGGATAATACAGAGAATTTTGTCCCTTAGGTATTTAAAACATTCCCCTTCCTTAGAGAGATCTTTTGTAGACAAGGATTTCATTATAGCCTATATATATATATCATAATGATTTGGTATTATTAGTGAAGTGAGGCAAGGAGACGTTATTTATTGAGGTCTAACTAATAAGGTTTTTCATATATTCAGGGACGATTTATTTTATTCCAATTTATCAAAAACCCAGAATATCCTCTTCCACTCCTTTTGTATCCAATGTTGGGCTTTGTTTCGATATGATTACCACACTCACCAATAGAAACAGGGTATTTGGTTTGTACCAGCTACTTAGCTATGTCGCTAGAAGCATTTGGAAATCAACTTTCAAATCTCTACATTATTAGTCCACTCATGGTCCTTGAATTTTAACTTCGACAAAATCATACTCAGAAATAATACTCAGATTCTCGTAACGTTCTTTAAAATAAACAGAATGAGCAACTTTGGTAACTTCGACGACGGGGGAATGGAACTATGTTGCATGATTTATGACGGAAGATAACAGGCGACTATAGTATCTCGACCTGTGTAGACACTTATGAGAGTTCTGTTGTACGAGAGAGTGTAAAATAAAACAACCTCACCCTTTTACATATAGTTTGAAGCATTGAATACTTAACTGCCCAGTGATATCATTGCAGAATATTAGTTCATCTTCTTGAGAAAAGTATTGAAAGATAGAAGAATTCCATTTCTACGGTATGTTCTATTAGGAAGTCTGATGAAAATATGTGAAGACTGGACGTAAATGAGAAAGAGGTTGATTGGTATGTATTAATACTGAATATGAGCTAACAATTCGGGTAAATTGCTGATGTCTCCTTTCGGACGCTAGAGTGTACTTAGAATCCACTAGATGAAAGAAATGCGATAAGTTAAGTTGATAGTATATGAGGTGGAAACAATATTGAGTGTGTTGAACGTTGTTGGTGTTTGATCATGGAGTGGAGAGGAAACACGAGTAAACACTCTCAAAGACTCAGACGTGCATTCTTGCGATGACGAGTGATTTAGTATCATGTGAGACAGATGAAGTACAAAATTCTTCTGAGACGGAGTAACTTTTGTGGTTGAGGATGTGAGGTATCATCAGGGGATTACTCTCAAATGACCGATAAGATTAAGCTTGCAAAAAGCGAAAGGAATATGTGTAGCGCTTGAATTGACGAGAGATTTTGGCTGGAAAGATTTGGATATGAGAGAATGTACGGTGATTTTTTTAGTAGAGTTTCGTCACCTAAGTTACTTGGAACTCACGCCATCTAATGTCGAGCACCAGATTATAGAGGAGTATAATGTGATTAGTAGGAGCTTATCAGACTGATTGGGTGGTTGGAGTACTGAATCTAAAATGGTTATATGGATAAGGTGATAGTACATAAAAGGATTATGTTAAATCAGGTAAATTTTGGAGTGACGGTATAAAATTAAACATGTAGTATAGATATATGAGTAAAGGTCTGAATTGAATTTATCTTGTGATAGGTAAAATGAAGTGTTGATTGTTGATATAATATATATTAAATTACACTTATATATATTTTTTTTAAATACAAAGAATTTAAATAATATATATAATACTTAATATATATATATATATATAATGATATAGTTAATATTGACAGGTTCTCTTCCTAGTATATATGTTACATAGTTAAAAAATGGAGTGATGCGAAGAAGTTCTTGAAAAGCCTCTGAACGTTTAAATAAAGTTAGCAACACTTTCAAGAAAGTCCATGAGAAAAATAAACTATAAGAAAAATCAGTTCGATATATGTGATTTGTAAAAACACCTTACGTGATGGAGGGAAATGGATGTTATTTTCGAATTTATCAAAATATAAAGTTACAAAAACAAAGTTTTATCATAATATTCTATATAGAAATAATAAATTTTCAATTGAAGACCTTGATGGTAATTATTAATAATAACTAATAATATAGTAATATAATATTAATTCACTAGATTTATAGTAGATCACGTGAAGCAAAAACGCAAGAGCGCTACGCAGCTGCGAACCGGTGCGCAATATACAGCCGCACTTAAAGTATCGGTTCGTACAGTAGAGAGATGTGTATCGGAGTGAAGAAGCCGGTATGAAGTTGTTAGATTTATTTGATCGGTAGAAGACACGGAGATGGGAGAGAATATAAATTGTGAGACGACGTTGTAATGATATTCAAAAAGTCGAGGTGAGGGGCCGTCGAGTGAGCATCGCGAGACGGAATGTCGAGGATCTTATGTTGGAGATGCACCGTCCCTTTCTAGTTAATGTTATATCTAAGGTTAGTTACGGGGGGAGTGGAATGAGAAAAAGAGGTTAAGGGATAGATAAGTGGAAAGAAGATAGTTTAGTGTTACGGAGATAATCATTAGATTGATTTATGAACAAGGTTAAAAATTTAGTACAAAGTGTTCTTAAGAAGGATTGCAATCAAGCATTATTCATTTAATAAATCCTGGTAATAACAAAATGATAACAATCAGATTTTATGGTAAAAACACTCACTGAGGAAGCTGCACTATGTCTTTAGGAGATTGGATCAAACAAAGCCGAGTCGTATGTGCAATAGTGAGTTGCAAACGAGTAGAAAGAGGTAGAGATAGATGAATTTCATCAGCCAATACTTGCGAGATGTATGAGTAAAGAATTGATTGAGTAAGGATAAGATGCAAGCGGTAAAATAAGTAAAATATAGATAACAGAGCGTTGAGTAATACTGTGCTAAGAAGCAAATGATGAGGCGATCAATAAAGGAAGATCCGATTTAAGAGAGAATGAAATATTACAAGTGTGTGGTAAAAAGGAGAAGGATCTAAAAAGCATGAGGTATGAGGAAGAAGTGGTATGAAGTCATTTATATGGAAGCACAAGTAATAGCAGACATTGCTGTGAGGGATAGTTATATCTGAGAATGAAGCGAAAGGTATAGATAAATTATTAAGAGTCGAGTATAGGAGTGAATTATTTGATATATATTTTAGAGAAAAACAAATTTTTTCATAACAAATATATTATGTGTTGAGTAAATACCGTAATGATTTTTACAATTGTAGATAGGAGGATAGGAGGGCGAACGGAGGAATGCTGACTGATAGAATACTAAACTCTCTAACGCTATCTTACTGCTCTGAATAAGGTTGAGGCAGTATGCGTATGAGGCAAATGTGATAATTGAAAGTGTGTAACCATTCCTTAGTGAGGAGTATTAGGCTTATAAGTGCATAGAGAGATATCCAAAAAGATGTTTGGGAGAGCGAGTAAGGTAGCGATGCATTAGTAAGCGTGACACATGCTGACTATATTGTTTCTATTATATCAGCGTTATATAAGAGAATGTTAAAAGAATGGTAAAACTTCTTAGGATAAAGATTAAAAACAAACTGGGTATTTTCTTATAAAACAAATGAATAAGAAAAAGGGGGAAGTAATATGATATCACTCAAAACGAAGATGTTTTGGATTCTATAGATATTCTATTAGTCAGTGTATTATAAGTGAGGGTAATAGTGTTTCCGCGCAGTGAGTATAATGAGGAATGCAGTGATTTGATACCCCTTTATATTACAGGGTTAACATCATAAATAACCTTTTTTTCATACAATTTAAAAATGTTTCCAAGTAAAGAAAAGTCACTAAAACTACGGACTAAGAACGACTGAATACGTGAAGAGCTGAAGTACTGGAAACAGAATAGTTGTTGAATATATCATCAAATGAATAGTAACCTGGATATAGTTTGTACATTAGCTGAGGCATACTCTATCACCCTGAACGTATAAATAGTCTAATTCCAGCGCTGATCTTCCTCACTGCATAAACGCGATAGTCAATTATCCCATTTACGCCCGCGGTTGATAAAGATGCAGTTATTGCACGCAGTGTTTCCGACCGGAGAGGATAGACCACGTCGCGGAGCACTATGAGTAGGAGCTACTTAGTGTTTGCTGCACCTACACGGGAACTCTACTATATCAAGCTTCTTATAGTGAATTCCTAATTGTTTTTATTTTACTCTTAATTAGCGCTATGTTCGAAATCTAATATTTATGTAATCTATATGCTAAATCACAGAAAATCGAGTCATTATAATAATTATTCTATCTTAATATATAACTATAAATCTCAACTAGTAGTCCATAGGACAATATCAACATGTAATTAATACAATCAGCATAACATTGTGCGAGCGCTTAACGGTTATCTTAGTCTATAATATGTGCCTTTTACTACGATTTCTCTATGAGTTTGGGTCGTAAGACTAACTTACACGTCAAATTATAATAGAAATCACTTCTCGGCTGGCATAAGAACAAGCTTATGTATCAGAAGAAAGCTTCGAGAAAGTATATAAATCTCATGCACATCAGCCATGATAATATCAGGCTCAGAGGCTGATATTCCAACGCCTTCGGGATATATAAAAATAACACTTGTCTTTTGAACAATTCTTTCTCTTAGAGAACCCATAGAAAAGACGAACTCACAAGTACTGAGTATATAGCTTCGATCGCCTATTACCTTACAAAGATTCGAGTCATACCAATATGAGATATTATAAAGGATTACTCCGACCATCCTATTTTAATTCCTACCATAAATAAGGAAAACATTCTTTCTACATGCTTAAGGATCTACCGACTCAGCATGTTTCAGCTTTTGAAAAATATATTTATAAAAATTAGTATACACCGGAACATATGAATCTCTAGTACTTATTTAATGGTAACTCTGTTCTAATCATTTTTAGAACCTGTCGTTATTTGTGATGATATATTATTTTATTTGATTTCGCCTTATACTCGAACTAATCGAGGCTTAGCTAATTGTTCTCAAGAGGATAATACTAGAGGCTAACCAAATAGTTTTACATTATCGCTACCACTATTCAATCTCATAGACTAAATAACTAATTAGTTTGAGAAACGTAGTAAGTACTTCTCGAGCATCTATAATAATGGTACTCAGTAAAAATCGCTCCCCGGATCTACAATTCAACGACACAGATGAATTATACATAGAACATTAGGCCTAAAGTGTTATATTGCGAGAGACACTCCATTGAAGCATACAAGAGAGAGACGTCGTATTATCTGTAAGGAATCGCGGTTATTAGTTGAGTGTTCATAACATCAGAGTGTATGGTATTGTTGCTATATGTACCAATGTTTCATATACATCAACTCATATATCTATAATATCCTATCTACATTTAAATTAATAATATAATTGTATACAACGAACAATACTTTTAAATACATAATCCCTTGAAATGAAATAACATTATAACAATCTATAGATGAGTAAAATACTCTAAATATTCTTATATTATTGTTATTATGTCAGATAGATTCGTTATTATTTAGATAATACAAAAAATTTAGAGAATGATCTTTCTAAGTACAAAGTATTTTCATCGTTAGTGGAATATGCAGAGAGGATGTATCTTAACTCTGATGCGGGCTTTTTCGGATGTCATTCCTTCTGTCATGCTAAAGATATACTACCAAAGGCATTGCTATCTTATCTAAAAGACGAGAAGGACGGTGGCGTGATTCGCGGCTTGTGTAGCACGCGTTGTAGCATAAAGGTGAGACTCTGTACCTATATACGTGGATTTACTGATTCATATATCTTAGCTTGAGGGTACGGCAAATCATATCATGTTTGATATTAATGAGAAATACAACTAAAAATTTCGTAGATGATCACACTCATTCTACTATATAACTTCGCCCTCAGTCTTTATTCTTATTTAAATATCTATAAACAAAAGTATTCTTAGCTAGTTACATTTACTACTAAATGACTCACTCTTTAGTTATACAATTACTCTCTCGTCCAATCAGACTATTTATAGAGCTGCGTTCTGAACTGTTTGACTCAAGAAGTCTACTTACGAGTATAAACTATTGAAAATTAATTATTGTATATTCATGAGCAAATAGTTGCCATAGTAGAGACATCTAATTTACAAAATCAGTTACCTAGTGTTCTCGTCATACAACCTTTATATAGACAACGCTCACAGATGATTTAACTTAACTGAGACTAATTATAGCCTCACTCTTTAAAGTGTAAACTCCTCAACTGGGAAGTCTGGAAACATGTTTTCACTTTCCATTGTTTGACTTACTTATTCGTATAAACATATATGTAGAGCATTGTTTGGGGATTTAGTGGTTGTACGTGCAGTTAGTGTGTGGCGTGTCTGATTTGTAGGGATAGCTGTGAGGTGTGTTGTTTTGTGTATTTGTTGTATACTTTCATTTAAAGTACTTTTTTTATTTGAGAAGCACAAATAAACATACGATATTAAAAAGAACTCAAAGGATTCAAGAGAACTAAAGTCAATCAAATTATAGTATGTAGAATATATAGAGATATATATTAAAATTTATTAAACCTCTAGAATTGAATTGAAGATTAATAGTTGCTTTACGTTGAATTTTATTACCGAAGCGTTCATCTGTTTGTTATGTGTAAATGAACAAACCAATTGTAGATGTGTTGATGTGTGCTTGTGCCATAAAACGACAAACATAATACTTGTCTGTAAATTTGTTTTCGTGCAAACAAGGCGCATGATAGAGAGTAAGTGTTAAGAAAACATTTAAAATAAATATTCTTTTATAAATAATAAAATTGAGCGAATTGAGAAATATTCTAAACTTAAATAAATAATAGCGAAATCAAGGCTAAAGCTAAATAGTTTTCCAAAAATTAAATAAATAGAGTTGCGGATCTCAAAATTGCGACATTATAGGCCTTCAGGCAAAGTATAACTTAAAAGCAGTAAAGCATGTAGATAATATGATATAATAACAAATTATCATATGCAGTTAAAAAGCATAAATATGTTACAATAAAGCAGTAAAACTTATGAGTTAAAGCATTAAAGTAGCAAGTAAGAACAAAAGAGGCTCATTACTAATCCCTTGGTCGCATATAGGTCACACCTTCATTGATATTCACCTGAATTTTTAACATGCTTTATAACGGATATGTTAATTGGTTTAATAAATATATGAAAGTTTATAATATATAGTACAGTAATAACATATGAGCACGATTTATAAGCAGTAAACAACCTGTGTGTGTACAGACAGCAGTAAAGCATGAGTTAAAAGGCATAAGAACAAAGTGAGTTAAGCAGTACAAGACATAGTTAAAGACTAGTAAGAATTCAGTAGGTTAGATCAGTACAAGCAGTAAAACAAAAGCATACTAATCCTTTTTGTGAGGTCACACCTCTATTGATTTACTGGTTTACTGCTGTGTAAGGTATGTAATTGTTATTAAAATAATATCAGTTAAAGCAGTAAACATATAAGTTAAAAGCAGTAAAGCAGTAAACAAAGCCTTACCTTTGGGGGGTGTAACACCTCTATTGATTTACTGATTTACCTGCTTTAAAGGTCTGAATTTTAATAATTCACGATCAAAGCAGTAAAAGCATATAGTTAAAGCAGTAAAGACATGAGTTAACAGCAGATAAAGCAGTAAAGACAAAAGCATTTATAACCTTTGTTTGCCTGGTGTAACCTCTATTGATTTACTGATTACTGCTTTAAGTATGTAATTTTTAAAGAAATGATGTTGAGGAAAAGCAGTAAAACATATGAGTTAGAGCAGTAAAACATAGTTAAAGCAGTAAAGCAGTAACAAAAGGCATAGCTAATCCCTTAGAGGTTGTTATAACACCCTATTGATTGTACTGATTGTACTGCTTTAAGGTATGTAAGTGTATGTTTTTAATATAAAATTCGTTAAATTGTAGAAGCAATAAAATGATTATATATCAATCACTCTGGTTTTTTCTTCTTATTTACTTTTTAAAATTATAAAATTAAAAAGTATTACGTAAATATAAAAAAGATATCTGTAATGAGTTACAGTTTTAGGTTCGTGAAAAAATGATTTTTAATAAAATGTTTAAGTATGAAATAAATGGTATGACTCCATAGTTATATATATATATATAATATATATTATAAATATATATTATTATTTATTAATATATATAATATATATCATTAAATATATATCTTATATATATTAAATATATATTATATATATATATAAATATATATATATATAATATATATTAATTATATTAATATATATAATTATTAATATTATAGATATATATATATTACGTATATATTTTATATCTATTTCGGACGGAATATATTGAGCTTAGCGGGCGCACTGACGGAGTGAGCGTTGAGGCCGAGGGTGGGCGGGGGATATGGCGCCTGTCACGGTGGCGCACGTACGGCGGGACGGAACAGCGGAATCTGGCGTCGCTTACCGGGCTGCATACGCGTCAGGGCGGGGGACGTGGGAGCGGGTACGTCACCTGGCGGGGTGTCGGGGTTGTGGGCTGCGCTTGTTGCTGGTGGGTGCTGTCATGCTTGGGTGTAGTGTGTTGTAAGTAACATCTTCTGGATGGTTTTAATCGCTTAATTTAGAGACATGACCGGACTATAAATTTCAAATATGTACGAGTTAATTATTTGAGACTATCCTGTAGTCTTTTAGATTTATTGTATGGGTAAGCTATGAGAGAACGGACAATTGCCGATAAGAAATAAGTTATTTTATTTATTTGTATCTATTTTATTATGTTCTATTAATATTATTTTATTTGATTTTTGTTATAATTTTGGGAGAAGGCTGAAACTTACCTATATCAGTGATCATCTTGAAGATAACTCAATACAAAAGATCAATAGATTAACTATTCAAATAAGTTAACACATTTATTATTGCCTATATATTGCCAATATTAATGCTTGACTATTTAGTCTCATACTGTCAAACGCTAAGAGTTGTTGCTCCAGAGAGAGTTAGAATTGAGCTTACTAAAATATATCGCATGTGTTGAGTATGTAAGTGAATTTGATATCTGTGTAGTGAGTTGCGAGTATGTGGAGTGTACAGTGGTATAATGAGTTATAATGTAGTGCTAATGGTAGTAATGAATGATGTTGACAGTGTTATATAAAGTATTAGTCCATATAGTGAAATGGTGTATACTAGTGACTAATAGTGTATGTGTGTATAATAGTATATACTAATAATAGTGTATATATAGTAGTGATGCTAAGAATGTAATAATATAGTTATATATGAGACTGATGATGCATATATATATATATATTTATATATTATTTTTATCTACTCTTAAGCTGGTAGAAAAGATTGGTTTTTATTATATTCTACGAAAATGGTCTTCAATAATTAATATATTAATATTATAAATATATTTAAATATATCATATAGTATATATTATATTAATTTAATATAATATATATATATTATATATATAATATATAATATAATTATAATAATATATATTTATAATATAGCTTTAATATATATATATATATATATATTATTAAATATAATATATCTTTAGTAAAGTTATAAATAAATTAATATTATATTATAATAATATAATATATATTAATATATTATTATTATTATATATTATATGATCTTGGTGTGTGGTTAATATTGATCGAGCAGTATTGTATGTAAATCTTATTAAAATTTTTTGGAAGGTTAATAAGTATAGATAATAAAAATACAATGTATTATCAATATATTTATTGTAAAATGAATTAAATATTACCCCAAGACAAAATCTCTTTATTGGGCATTATTCGTGTTATACCTTTTACATTAATCAACATTCTCTATATCTACTCATCTATATCTCTCATATCTTCATTCAGGTCTCATAATGATAGAAAAAGACTAACTCATAGTGAGAAGCATACTAGCAACTTGTAATATATAGCATACGATCTCTTCCATACCCTTATTTAACATCTAGGGGTCTCACGACACCCATATTTATCCGGTCTCATCTTCTATTTCGTTCTCCTACGGGACAGGTTCAGTAATTTAGGGCTTGAACAAAGTGGGCATCCTTCCACTCTGCATAAGTGGCACTTCCTACTCCGCGAGGCTGCTCTTCATGTCGTCGCATCTGCACTTTGGTCCACTGCTCTCTCGTCCGATTGCGCTATCTTCACAGGCTTTGCGCACTATTGGTCGCACTTGGCCCCTCATTCTGGCCAGCTTTCAGTCTCTTGGACTTCCAACGGCCTCGGGTCTTCCTATCTCTGTAATGACTTCATCAGAACACTATCAATATTGAACTAGTCTCCTGAGATACCTCCTTCATCTCGTTACGTCGGGCATCCATCAAAGTGTGAACCATGCATGAATGTTCAGTCATTCAATCAGCGACACCCAACACATATAGTCGATGAAAATGATGACTACCCATCAGAGATGACGTTACTAAAGATGATAGCTCATTCCGAATCAATGCTGACGCATAAAAATTTACCATGGACGACAAGTTGGTAGTGTGTTTGTACCGTGTGTGTATTAAAAAAAGTTTGGGGGGCTAAAAAAATGGGGCTTGTAAGTGTCTATGTCTGTACTGTAGTGTCATAGTGAATGGTTGTGTCAATTGTGGTCATACGTGAACGTTCATGTGTAGTAAGTGGTACAGTAAGTTGTGTGGTGTAGTAACTGTGTGAGTGTGTGGTGGTGCTGTCTAGAGGTAAATTCTGATGTGTTCGGTATGTACTACTCTTGTGTAGATCAGTTTCGTACTCAAAGTCTCCTCTTGTGTGTGTGCTCTTGCTTTTCGTGTGGTCTGCTGTGTGTGCTGCTGTGTGTGTGTGTGGTGTTGTGTGTGGTGTGTGTGTGTGCTTTGGTCGTTGTGACTTGTGTGAGTAGGTTGTTTCAATATGTATTAGGGAGTAGATTTCATACATACGGATTCCAAAGTAGAACGACAAATTATGTGACGGGTGGGCCACGTGGTTGGGCAAAAAATTAAGCCGTGGGGCCAAAATGACGCCATCGTGTATCGTTGCGCTCAGGTTGAACGGCTCCTGAATCATCTGGACAATACACACGTCGATTATACGACATCAATACTCATGGGCTATAGATTCCGGCTCTCTAGGAAAGCCCAAAAATTATCCACGGATCGGGTTCCAGAAATGACCCATGGATTCTGGCAAGCTTTGGAGAAAAGTTCACGACAAGAAAAAGGTAGATAAGATCAAATCTAAAGATTATGGGCTAACCCCTTAACACGTGGTTCTCTGGTCCAACAAATTGACTCGTTCCCTCTCTCTTACAGTCGCTACAGTCGGATGCTACAATGGAGGACCTTTTCGTGGTACCGATAAAAATGTAATCTTATTGCTTGGTCTACCATGCCATGTGAACACCAATAACCGGGATCTGCGTCGAAAAATTTAAGGTGTGGGGTCGTCTAACAAAATCCGGTTTGACTTACGGCATACCCGTTCTGGCCAACCCTTCTTCGAAAGGGTTTCGCAAATACTGTAGGGTTGCGTCTACTTGCATAAATTAGGGTCTGCTCAAATCTTCAATCTTAGGGTGGGCAAAAAAATTATGCGGTTGGAAAGAATTTGCTAGAGTCCCTTCTCTACAAAAAATTTCGGGTTGACAAAAAGGTCTCAGGCATCCAAAAGTCGTCAAGCAGGTAAAAATTTTGAGACTCGAAAAGGTCTCAGGTCCACGTAAAAATCACCCTCGTTGGTCATTTTGACATCGTTCTCTCAGTCTCCCCAATATGCCCTCTTAGGCATACTTAAACTTCGCTCCACACTGACCAATACCCAATCCTCAATCGTGGCTACTTCTCCGTTATTCTGGTTTCTCATTTCTTGACGCGCCATTTCCTTTTCATTCACGCTCACGAGCTTCCGTCTCTCGTGCTTGTCCTTCCTCCGCAACTCCCTAATTCTCCGTTCTCTCTCTTTTGTATGGAAGACTTGTATTCTTTGTCACCTAACACGTCTTCCTCTTCAAAGAATGTCCATGTCTCCTAGAACACTTGTACCTCTTAGATCTATACCCTTACTAATTACTAACATAGTCTTCACTGCCATACATGCACACATAGGTGCTAAACAAACCTCTCTCAATGCAAAGCCTCCCTAGCGGCATCCTCAAGTACATTAGTTCTCTTTAACTCATCCACCAAGCACTTAATTGCACCACCACCTTCCTATCATCTAACTGTACACTTTCTTACTACGTTCTGCGCATCATACATCTTCGTCCTTTTCAACCACATAATTACATATCTCTAAATATTTAAATCTCAGATATACCATCTTCCAGTTCCTTACCATCTAACATGACTTCCATCTCCAGCGCTCTAAGTCTCCTCTCTCCTTCTGCTTCTCTTCTTTCCTTTGTTACCCGTCCAGACTATCTTCTCACGTTCACTACATAACTTTCTCTATGTACTAATATTTACTTGTCAAATCATGCCGCTTTACACACCCTTGGCCAAATAACCTTCCTACCATACTTTCATACCTCTCTGTCAGATCTATCATCGGAATGCCTTGCCCACAAGAACCAATCTTCCTTCTCGCTGGGCGTCGTGTTAGGGATCTTCTCGCTTATACTTAGCTCTGTAATCGAGAACAATATCGAGCCGGAGGCACCTCCACCTTTTAACTTTCCATAGTTCTCTATCTCAGTCTCATCATTCACTTCTCCTGCCCCACCCCCCTCCTCCACATCTAACTTCCTTCAAAACGCAACAGGATGCTCATAGGAGCTGTAAAGAAACTATTAAAATAAAGCAAGGATGACAATGTAACACACTCCCTTCATGCTCTACTCCTCCATTATTAATATTAAATTAGCCAAATCGAGTTTCGATCCATGTATATTCTAAACGCACGTTGCTCCACTATCGTCATCACCTTTATTTAATTCATTCAGATACCTACACCTAAACCCATATAATTCACTAACACCTGCCACAGAGATTCACTATAATCCTGTCATATGCGCTCCCAACAAATACCTTCAAAGCCTCCAAAATAACAATTTATTTTTTCTTCTCTCTCATTTGTCCAAATCATTGCTTCATATATATATACTTATATTATACTACAATATATAATATATAGTGATATATGTTGTATATACTATATATAATATAATATACTATGCTCGGATTGATGGTCGCGTGGTATATAGTTAGATAGTATTCTATTAGAACATAGTATATAATATAATTATTATACTATATATGTACTTATCACTTTATTATTAAGGTTCACAGCTTCAATCGGGGCATAGCGCCTACTCCCTAGGAGGTCGGATAACTGTATCTAGGTAATTTTCTACCTAGGATCCGAACTACGAATTGACGTCCGCGTACAGCTTGCCATGGCGACTCCCGTCGCTCTAACCGTTTGAGCCGACGGGTAGCGGCATGGATATATATATATACGCTATTCTACATAATAATATTATATATCATATATATATTATATATATATATATTATATATATTACTAATTACGTAATATATATATATATTTAATATAGTATATATATATATATATATATATTATATAACTTATATATATATATATATATATATATATATTTTTATATATATATATATATAAGTATATATATTATCTCTATCTATCCTCTGCTCTATGGGACCTCTTGCTATATATTACTACCATTTATGCTTTATCTACCGGGCATAATAATTATCGGGTCACTTATCTTTCTCTGTCAGTCGAAGCATCAATTACTTACCATATTATACTGATATCAGAAGAATTTTATATCCGCCAGTCGACATCACGGATACTCTTAGCTGAAGCACGTTAAAACTTTATCATCCGAAAGGGAGAAAACATTCTTCTCGATCTCTCAAAGAATTCTTATGTTCAGCCTTACTGGATGTGGAATGTCAGTTATAGTTACGCTGTTGGCTTAACCGAGTAGAGATCATGTTATCAATATATGATCCTAATCACTTCACCTAGATACAGAGTTCGCTTTCAGTTATATTGCTCTAATCATTCACAAGTAATAGAACAAGATTGTGAAGCCAGGACTGCAGAATCATTTAATAAATATGCCCAGTAGTAACAGCCACTCTTCCGACAGATGTCAGATTCAGAACATTTTAGTTACTTTTATCGAAATCTGGCAACCTCAATATTTTACTTAAGAACCTAAAAACCTGTCAGGAAAGAGAGTGGAATGAAATCTCGAGGTTATCAGATTTGAACAAAAGTAGCTATTAAGTACAGAATCTGGCATCATCTGTCGGAAGAATTAATTGAAAAATAAAAAATGGCTCAAGGTGTTAGAGCGGTGCTCCTCACTGCACTAACACCTCAGCATATACTCTGATTCCTCATGCCTCAAATTATGCTATTTGACACCAAGTTCAACTCTTGTAGCTCGAGAAATAAACTAAAAAAGTTGTATAGGTGCACTAGAAAAGGGGGGTAGGGGTACTAACTCGTACTAAGCCATGGTAGGAGTGCCTTGATTCCGTTATAAACCATGGGAATTGATTCCCTATACCTTATAACATAGGGTTAGACACCTTATATATACAAAATATAATAATATATACAAAAAGGTTAAAAAAATTTTTTTTTTTATAGTACATTTATACTTTTGTTTTTTTTTTAAGTTACATTTATTTTTTTTTCAGGCCCCACTGCAGAAAAGGAAAAAACTCATACCTACAGCGTGACAGGAGTTATAGCGCATGCATTTCAATAGTAATTGTACATGGTAACCATTACGCTACACATAGTTTTTTGGTACAAGTTGGATGGTATGTGTGTGTTGATGGGCTGCATAAAATTTCATGAAATTTGTTCTGTGATGAGATCTATTGTTGACCAACATAATTTAATTCAATATTATACTAATTCATAGGTGTTGTTTATTACAGCCTCTACTGGAAAAGTCCCAAAAAATCAGTCAAAATGGCTCCAGAAATTGTAAATTTATTTAAATTTTAAAATTCAAAATTCAGAAAATCGGGTGAACCAATTAAATACTTTCATTCATACCTACTCAATGGGATCAATAGGTCCACCAAATTTTTTGGACTCTCAATATCATATGCCTTATATGAGATATGGAGTGTTTTTTACACATAACAATCATGTTTTGCATAACATGACTATATATATATATAGTATCAATCACATTTCGTATGTGCTTTAGAAGTGACGTCAGTCGACCCACTTTTGAGAACTTCTGGCATAGCATATCTCTATCTAGACTCTCCCAGTCAGCCAATACCCTATGTTTTAAGGTATAGGGAGTTGATTGCCATGGTTTACAATGGCATTGGGCACATCTACCATGGTTTAGTACCCCGCCCCCCCTTTTCTAATGCCTCTAGCATACTATATCGTATATATATGTCATGGAATATACCCAATATAGGTATCGATTAGTATATAATCGATACTGCTGAATCGATTCCCATGGTTTATGATGGAATCTAATCACTCCTACCATGGTTTTGTATTAGATAGTGCCCTACCCCCCTTTTCTAATGCACCTATGCAGCTTTTTTATTTCTGGAGCTACAGAGCCGAGTTTGGTGTTGGCTAGTATGTTTTGAGGTATGCAGAGTCGATTCCCGCTATTGCCGAGGAGGGTCGTTTCCGCACGAGGTTTAGAACGCATCAACTTACGCGTTTCACATGGCCTGCCCACGCCCATGCATTCAGGAGGGGTGTAGGGAACACCCCAAGCCTATTCAATGAGAGGTTGTAGATGCAATCTATTCAAGGAGTTTAGAGGAGGGTTATTCAGTACACAGTACAGTATTCTGATACAACACACCAGTTACATAATCAAATCAGACACAATTTAAGGTAAATAAATTTTTTTTTTTTAATATTAAACTTTTTATTTATTTTTACTCTTTTAACTCATGTTTCATTTAAATGCTTAAAGCAATTATGGCAGCAATATGATGACATGCAAGTAGCTGGGGTGTTATGAAGAATTAAAAGGTTGGGTTTGTGTTTGTAGTTTTTTTTTTTTTCGGTCTAAATAATTATAAAGACTGTAAGCCAAAACAAATTATTTTTCCTGGGATATATATATAGCCACTATTATAAGAAATTATTATAAGTCTGATATGTAAAATAGTTTAATAATTATAAACTAAAAAACTAGTGTTTTTTAATAGTCAAAGAGAGATGCACTACCTATACTCCTCTCTATATCTCTTCATATTATTTTTAACTATATGTATATATATATATATACTGCTATGCTATAATATATATATATATATATATACTGTATATATCTTTCTTTATATATATATACTTTGACCCTCTATATATATCTCTCTCTATCTTATATATATATATATATATATATATATATATATATTGTGGATACTAATGGTATCGGTGTTGGCAGTATCAGACCATTTTTTTTGGTGTCATTGTTGGTTAAATAACATGTTTGTTCTTTACACTTTTGGGTAAGAAGTGCTGCCGGCTTTAGTTCAATAATAAATCTAGTTTCCAATACTCATAAAGGTTCTAATAAGAGATTCCTTAAGTAGCTGAAACCACAGGAAGGATTATAACATCTCAGGCTTGGTATATGCTGGGTAACATATATATGCTATATCTCTCTATATATATATATATATATATCTCTCTTTATATATATATATATATGTATATAATATATATATATATCTTATAACAATATATAATAATAATATATATATATATATAATACCGGTATATATATATATAAATATATACATATATACTTTATATATCTTATATATATAACTCTATATACTATCATATATACTATATATATATATATATATTCTTTATATATATAAAAATAATAACTAATATATATGTAATATATATATAATATAATAATAATATATATATATATATAACAATAATATATATATATATATAATATATAATAATAATATATATATATATAATAATAACAATATATATATATGTTTCTTCTTTATCTTCATCTCCACACTAGTTGGGATATAGATTGTACATCAATAGCATCGGAAAACAGTGAAAGATGTCAAAGTCAGAAGGAAGAGCTGGCCTTACACGCCCCCTCTGGCAGCACCAGCTATTCTGTGTGAGGCTATCTGGAATGAATCCACCTGCGAGCATCATGGACCCTGACGGGACCCTCTTTATAATCATCGTCAATGTAAGAGGTTCATCCCCACATGGCACAGGTAGACACAACCAGCCCCATACAAAAACCGCCATTTACTCTATTCATACCTTTATTCTTGCCTCACCAAACTCATTTCTCCTTCCAGACATTTGTTCACGACTCAATCCACTTTCTCTTCGGTCTCCCAGCCTAGTGGGTTTCCCTGCACTGCTTTTCTACATCAACCCACTTAGCCAGCTTCTCATTATCTTTTCACTTCTATTAAATATCTCAACATACTTTCATTTATTCTCTGTTTTACCCCTCTCATTTACCCTACACAACTCTCTAATAAGTTCATTCCTCATTTTATCAATTCTTCTCACACCTAGCACTAAGATTGTCCATCTGTTCATATTGTACTTTAATACCTCCCATTTCAGACCATAGTCTCACTACTATACAATATTACAGGTAACAACATACCCTCTATAAGAGCTCACTCAAGACTTTGGTCCCTTTACATTCACCAATGATTTAATTCACCAGCCACCTTCCTGCATTCCACAGCTTTCCTATTCCACTCAGCATCATCGTTCCCCTTCATCAACACATACCCTAAGCAAACTCAGAGCACCCTGTTCCAGCTGTCACATCTATCTTAATCTTTCACTGAGGACTGTCCTCACTCACAACCATAACTTCTCTTATCTACGTTGCTGGAAGCCCACTCTTTTACTGCCGTCTCTCTGCAAATCTCCTCTCAAACTCTCTAACCAAATTCGATCACAAAAGACCAAATAATACTTCCAGGAGGCACCTCCACTCATCTCCATTCTCCATTTCATATATATATATATATATACATGCATCTCTCCTCTCCCTCTTACTCTATATATATATATATATATATATATAGCAACTATCTCTTCTCTTCTCTCTCTATATATATTAAAATGTTTTAAAGTTTGAAGGTTTGAATAAGCTGGTTAATTTGATAATCATGATTGATAGCGAAAACATACCTGTTAAATTTGTAGGGGCTGCGGTCCAAAGGTGAGACGCCATCATCTGGCCATAAAGTTGCTGAAGCCACCGCTCGCCAGCTTTGATTTTATAATTTATAAGTTTTAAACTGTTAATTCCAAATGCAATTTTTATAAATAAAAGTAGATACTCAATTTGATAGAGGGATTCGTAGCCTGGTCTAATAATTTGTAAGATTTAAAAGAAACAAACAAAGGAGCCCCTGACCCATTTCTAATTTGAAATAGAGTTGTGAAGATACCAAGGGTCCATGACCTATTTTAATATGAATAATGTAGTAGAGGGTTCCATACCCTGATTTTACTTTGAAAGAGTTTGAGAAATTGTCAGAGGGACCTGCACCCAGGTATTTAATTTGAGAGAGGTTTGAATCAGTAAAAGGGTCCTGCACCCGGGACCTGAAAAGAAATATGATAATGGTTGGTATTCTATAGTAGTATTGAAATTTATATATATTAGCAAGTTATTTTAGCTTAATATTTTTATTTGATTTATTTCATAAAATTCATAACCTTGATTAATGTTAAGTAACATACCTGAACTATGGTGAGGTCAATAAATGTAGAATTTCAAATAGAAGTCTACTGGGGACACTCCATTTAAGGCAATCAGATGCTAGAGTAAGAAATCTAGAAAAGAAGTAAAAATACTCACAGTTATAAAAGATATAGCTATTTGCTCAATTTCAAAAAGTTATTTTTCTCAGATTAATAACATAAATTTTACTGTTGAATAGGAAAAATTATAAATGGCAATGTACCATAAGACGTAAATGTGATCTAGGTTAGATACTAAAACAGGAAAAAAATAATGCAATCAAATGTCAAATTTTGGTCTCAACATTTCCTCCACACCCATCATGAAATGATGGAAAGAAGACGTGAGATGTAAGCGAGCTATGGAGAGGAAGATACAGATGTATAAGAGTTTCATAAGAGATCATTGATGAGGTTTCATATATAGAGAAACCGCATTAGGTTGTACGAAGTTGATATTTTCAGTCAATAAAGGGTGTTACTTTCCATTCCATTGTAAATGTTTTTTTATTAGAGGGTGTTAGTTTCAGTTCCCTGGAAAATGTTTTATTCATTTATTAAGAGGTGTTATTTCCAATTAGTAAAGAATATTGTGGTGATTTACCGTCCTCCCCACCAGATTTAAGGTAGTAAGGATTATCCAATTTGATAAAAGAATGTTCTTTCGTTTTAAGTAGGTGGATGTCCCAGTAGTCTTTTGCTAGCTAAGAATATTTCAGCATCTTCAGGCAACTTTTCATTAATTGGTTTAAGGCAATGATAGTTAACTCCATTTAAGCACAGCAAGCAATATAAATCTTTACTTTTTGGTGTTCCAAAATACTAGATTTTAATCTACTAGTCGATGGTGAGGAGACTTGGGTTGGAAAATATTCTTCATAAAAAGAAGAGCTCTTCTTGTTATAACAATGCTTAGCCTTGTGGATAAGTTCA
>JABUQX010054604.1:0-15000 GCA_015478945.1 Trachelipus rathkii
CAAGTTTCGTCGTTCTATGTTAATATTTCAGGTTTGGGGCTGGAGACCCCCCTTTGGGGTGTACGGTTATTTAACTCCATATATGATGTGGGTACCTTATATGAAGGGTGTATACCAAGTTTCGTAGTTCTATGTCAATATTTCAGGTTTTGGGCTGGAGACCCCCCCTTTGGGGGTACGGTTATTTAACTCCATATATGATGTGGGTACCCTTATATGAAGGGTGAATACCAAGTTTCAGCCTTCTACGTCAATATCTCAGGTCTTGGGGCTAGCACCCGACTGCGCGCGTGTATGGGGGCTGGCCACGTAACTCGTCTCACACGAGGTTACGTCCACCCCCCTATGGGTGTCAGATTTGAGAGAGATACCATGTGGCAAACTCTATCCGTTACTAAGTGAGGTGTGGTGCGGTGCGGTGCGGTGTGGTGCGGTGCAGTGTGGTGCGGTGCGGTGCGGGGCCACAACCGGTGCGGGAATATACACGTCAATAAAAAATAATATTCGGTATTAACCATTTATTATTTATTTATTGTATTTATTTTAGGGGAAACACAGTAGTTTCCTTCGATCAATTAATAATTAGTTTCCTTCAATCAATTAATAATTAATTTAATTCAATCAATTAATAATTAGTTTCCTTCAATCAATTAATAATTATTTTCTTTCAATTAATTAATAATTAGTTTACTTTTTAATTAAATTTATTCATTTTTATTGTTTCGAAAAAAACCTGCGGTTTTTTTTCGTCGAAGAAGGGTGGAAATTCACACGGTAATTAAAAAATTTCATTTTAGTGCTAAAAGCACTTAAAAAAGTATGATTCGGGCAATAGGCGAACATATATTCGGCGATAGGCGAACATTTGGCCTCCAATATCACCGCTCAACTACTGTTTATAATATGTTAGTAATTAGCTAATTACCCTTCAGTATCTATTCGATGATGTATTTTTCTTTGCAGTTTTCCACTAATGAAACCTTAAAAAAAGTCATCTGGCAAACATCTAAGGTTCAGTTTTTTCATTTCGCCAAGATTTAGGGGGGGCAAGTGCCCCCTGCACCCCCTGCCCTACGCCCATGTATATATATAATATATATATATATATTATATATATATATATTATAATAATATAGATATATATATTTATTATATTAATTTATATATATAATATATATATATATATAATATATAATTATATATATATATATATAATATATATATATATATATATTATATATATTATTATATATATATATATATATATATATATATATATATATATATATATATATACAAACGGTGGGCATTAACGCGCTTAAAAGCGTTAATCCGTTAATGTAACTCGTTAAATTTTTTCGTTTAACTTTAACGCTTTCGTTAATTTCGTAAAAAAAGTAACGGACTATTAACGCGAGTTAAAATTTTTCCTACATCCGTTAATCGTTACTTTAATTTAAGAGTTTATAAAATATTTTCTTTATCAGATTTTAAATTGTATTTAAATTCGATTTTTGATAACAAACTTTAGTTCCAAAATTTCCTTAAACGCTTTTTCAATGGCTCAAAATGTGTTTATTCTGACAAGGTTATTATCCCCTTGTTAGAATGTTTTGACATTTTTCTTTTTGCTGTATTCTCATTTCTTATCTTGGTTCGCGTGAAGAAAAAAAGAGATATGACTGTTTGGCCCGTTCAATGAGTTCAATTACTTCTTTCGTTTGAGTTACTTGACTTGCTATTTCGCGACTCAGTGAAAAATATAAGAACTAGGTCTCATAAGCGGTTTAAAACTTATAAAAAAAAATATACATATTTGTATGAAAATTCTAAGTTGACATATCCTCTTATTTTTACAATAATATACTACTTCGGGTGTCCGTAAAAGAATGTCCCAGTTTCAATGCTTTATTCTAACAGCATAATATACAATATAACAGCATATCATACACCAAAGTGAAGGTCATTGAACAGAGTTTTTCCTACATGATGTTCAATAGTGTGCCCCTCGTTATAGGGATACATTAAGCGGATAAATCCAATTTCTCCCAAAACATGGGTTAACAGGATCCGGAGTTGATGGAAGAACCGGCAGTTCAATGAGCGTTGCAACTCGCGTAGAAATTGGGAGCCCCCATAAGAGGTAAATCGGCCATGGCGTTAAGTCGGGACGGGGGGGGGCCAGATATATAGAGCTCTGTCTTGACCATTATGACCAACCCAACGATCTGGGAGTAAGTCGTTCAACCCCGCTCGCACTATGTGACTCCAAGGTGGAGGGGTCATCTGCTGCCATAAAAGTTTTACCGCTCTCCTCTAATAATTGTAAAAAGAGCCAATTATTGTAACATAATCGAGATAGGCACCCCCTGTTCGGTTGGCTTCGGGCGAAAAAGAAGGTCCGGAAGGACTTGCGTCGGGTATGGCGCAGAAAAATGTTAACCTTTGGGGGAATCACGTTCGTGTTCTACAAGTTCCTGCGATTTCAGGATCCAGATACGCAACATTATGGCATTCACCTTACCCCTCAGATGAAAGGTGGACTCATCGCTAAACACTAAACGATCTAGAAGGTCATCCTTCTCGACCTAACACTGCACAGGCCAAGGTAAACCGTAGGCCTAGTCGTCGGGCTTTAAAGCATGTACACACTGCAACCGGTATGCACGCATGTGTAAACCTTTCCTTCAACACCTTCCAACCGTCGTTTTTGGGCACCTTTCAGTTCGTGACTTGCTCTCCGAACGGATTTCTTAGGACTATGAAGAAACGAGGCCCTGATACGGTTCACATCCTGTACAGTCACTTTGGGCCGTCCTGTACTTTTGGCCTTACAAAGCACATCCGAATTAGTTCGCAAAATGTGCCTAGATACCATCGGCGAATGTTTTGCCACATGGAGGATTCACATTTGGAAACGTAAAACGATACGCACGTGAAATCGTAATTAGCAGATGCACACTTAAACAAAATTGATAAGAACACAGAAAGCTTTACGCTCAGGACTCGCCATTGTCAGTGATGTGGCGCACGCACTAGAGAAGACTACATCTGAATGCCGCGGCATCGCGTAGTCGACCTATCAGGGAACTCGTGTTGCGCAAAGTGACATATCGAACTATGCCAACTTACTTTCACTTTGATGTATTGATATGGTATTGTATATATGCTGTTATAATAAAGCTTTGAAACTGGGAAATTCTTTCACGGACACGGTTATTTGAGTGATTAATTAATAAGGATATTTACGCTTTGGAAGTATGCTTCGGAAACGGCAAAAGCATTCTGCTATAGGTCAAGACTAATAATTTGTCTGGAATCTTAATTCATTATTAATATTGTTAGGAGATATGTAATAAAAAAAGAAATTAACCCAAATAATATTGACTATTCCTACATATTGTGAAGACGGTTACGTTAACGATTAACGTTAACTTCCGCTACATTCTTTACTGATAACGCTTTAATGATTAAACGTCGTTAATATTTTTTGTTAACGATTAAAAATTAACGACGTTAACTTTCTCATTAACGGTGCCCAGGGCCCACCTTTTTTGGGGGTTTTTATATATATATATATTCCCCTGCTCTCACCATTGCTTGGCTCTGACCTCTCGATCTTTCTCCAAATCTAGCCATCCTACTGCCTTGTTAAAAGCCTCATCTTCCTGTATCATTCCGCGTTCACGATCACTTACTCCGTGTTACTTGACGGCTCTAAAACAGGAAGTGTGGGCGCACTGTGTATTGCCATATCCTGACCGCAAAACTCTCATACGCCTCCCCCTTTCATGCATTCCATTCTCTGGAGAATTAATGGCTATAATGATTGCCCTTTCTCGAGATTCTAATCCTTAACCAGATCACTCTGTAGGTCATTTATTCAGGATTCGCTCAAGCGCCGCTACAAGCGCTTAAAACCCATATCATTCTAATAACAATGGTATCCGCTGTTCAACATTCTTCGGCTGTCTTTCCCGTAAGAAACAAATTATTTTTATGTTGGACCCCCTCATCATGTAGGGCAAACTGAAATGAAATTCGCATAGAGAGGCCAAAATGGCCGCCTCCTCTCTTCAGAGTTCCAGGTACCTCCCAGATGCCTTTCGACAAGCCGCCTCCCATCAGCTGATTACTACCCTGCTCTTCGACAAGGCTTTCGATCTGTAAGCAAGAGTGGCTGGACGCTCCGACAAGGCTTTATAAAGAAAATATAAAGCCGAGCATTGGTTAGTGGTCTTGCCTCCCACAAACCGAAAGCGCTTACACGAGGGGATACTTGCACGCCTCCCTATTGGCCACACCAATATCACTCACAGTCACTATATGTCACGGGACCCCCCTCCCACTTGCAAATTTTGCCGTAGCCATACCCCACAATCTGTTCGCCATATCTTCATTGATTGTTCCCATAAAAAAATAGTAATCAATAAAGAAATAAGAAAAGAATGCTTTTTGCAACAAAAAAAAAAACTAATCAATAAGAAATAAGAAAAGAAATTGCTTTTTGGCAACTTGTGTGTACGAGATATAATATTTATTTCAATATATCCAATTATATATAATTTGAGCTGCTATATTTCAGCCCTAAAAGTAGACCAACTTTATTAGTTCTTAAATATATGACAACTTATAAAAAAAAAGAATACCAAATTCCTATTGTAATTTTTATAACGTGCTAGTTTGGCTTTCTGTTAAAAATTAATCTCATATAAAACTGCATTTCAAATGTTAGGGGGTTGCTAGGTTTGCCCTTTAATGTAATGTACTTGTAAATAAAGGCATAAAAAAAAAATCAGTTTATTCTTATGCTTTAGCGAAAGTAGATGTGTTTTTTTTTGTGCGAGAAATAATTAGAGGGTCCCGAATAGCTGACAGCTGTGTTTAAAAAACTACGGTAGCTCATAAAACACTGAACACAATTTTTGAAATCAGCGAATATTTTAATGGAGAAAAAAAGAGGAAGA
Organism: Trachelipus rathkii; assembly: GCA_015478945.1. Lineage (NCBI taxonomy): Eukaryota > Metazoa > Arthropoda > Malacostraca > Isopoda > Trachelipodidae > Trachelipus > Trachelipus rathkii. Next base: position 4,968 of record JABUQX010054604.1, read on the forward strand.
ACTAAATTGAAGGTAAATATATATATATATAATATTATATATTATTATATATAAGATAAGATATATATATATATATTATTTATTATATATATATATATATATATATAGTAATATAATATATATATCTATAGTATATTATTAATATATAATTATAGATATATAATAATATATATACTATATATACATATATATATATATATATATACAGATATATATATATATATAATATATATATAATTATATATATATATATATATATATATATATATATATATATATATATCCTAATATATATATATATATTATATATATATATATATTATATATATATATATATAATATATATATATATATATGATATATATATATATATATTATATATTATATATAATATATATACAAAGGTGTTGCATTAAACGCGTGTAAAGCCGTTAATCCGTTAATTAACTCTTTAAATTTTTCGTTAACTTTTAACGCTCGTTAATTTCGAAAAAATTAACGCGATCTATTAACGAGTTAAAATTTTCCCCGACATCCGTTAACCGTACTTTATTACGGTTTATAAAATATTTTCTTATCAGATTTGAAATTGTTATAAGATTCGATTTCGATAAGAGATAAACTTTTTTTTTCAAAATTTCCAAACGCTCCTGCTCAAGGCTCAAAATGGTTTATATTTACCGGTTATTATCCAGTATGTAATGTTACAACAGGGTTGGAAAAAGTCGAGTTTTGAGGGGAATGTGCTTACGTGCTGACACCACCCCTCGTTCAACTATATTCTCTATGTCTTATAATAGCACTTTCCATGTCATGTTGGAAGCACGCACATGGTCCAACCTATTCCGAACAAGGAATGCCGTTCTGATCCTTCTAACTATCGCGCCATAGCTCTCACTTGTATTTTATTAAGATCTTTGAAACCCTTTCTCAACTCTCACTTCTTAGACCATTCTGGAATCTCATTCTCTTCTTTTCGATCGGCTAGTGCGCTTTTGGTGTTCAAAGTCTACTGGCGATGTACTTTCCTATTAAACCAATTTATGGTGGTTTTCCGCTCTTAGGAACATCCTTGCAGACTTGCGTAGTGGCGCTGACATATCCAAAGCATTGGACCCGGTATGGCACGCATCACTGCTCTCCAAGCCTCCTTTGGGTTTCCTCTTCTCTTTGCTTACTTATGTCGTTTTCTTTCAAATCGCTAAACATCGGCTATGGTGGATGGAGTGACTTCTTCTTTTCTGTCAATAGTGTAGTTCCTCAGGGTTTCGTCTCCTCCTACTTTATTCCTACTTTTTCATTAATGATCTTCTCACCTCCACATCTAACTCTATCAACTCACATGCCGTTGACTCGACCCTTCATTCTTCAACTCTGCTCATCTTGCTCCATCTTTTACTTCTAGAATTGCCTCTCTCTAATCTTTCCATTTCTATTCTTGCTGATCGATAGAATTTGCAGGTGGGGTCGTCTCAACCTTGTGAATTCAATTCTTTAAAAACCAATTCTACAAATCTCCCTTTAAATACCTTTCTAACTTTCCTGATCTCTTTAGACGGTTCTTTCGTCTCTCTCTGTGACAATATAAACATCCTTGGCCTTAACATAAAAAAATGTCTTGGAAAACCTCACATCACAACCGTTTGCCGGGGCGGCCTCAAAGAAACTGGGCATTCTGTTTTAGGACTGCGAGACTTTTTTTCCTCTTCTCAGTTTACTCCAGCTATACAAGGGTCTCATCCGCCTTGTATAAATTCCTGTTCTCATATCTGGGGGGCTCTGGTTTCACCGGCTTTTGGACAGGGTCGAGTCAAAAGCAAAAGGCTTATAAACTGTTATGTGCTTTCCAGTTCACTTGAACCTCTATCTTTGAGGCGCGATGTTGGTGCCTTATCTCTCTTCTAAAGGTATCGCAGCGGCAGGTGTTCGAGGAACTTACCACTCGGCGTACCACCACCTTTACGACGTCCTAGTAGCACAAGGGCTGCTGTATCTGCGCACGAGTTTTGTGAGATATTGGTAATCCAGGCTTAATTTGCTGCGTGTTTCCTATTTCCTTTCCACCACTGTTCTGTTGGAATCTCTTCCATCTTCTGTGTTTCTCACGAATTTTATCTCTCTCACTTTAAAGCGTGCGTCTATGCTCATCTCCGTAATTTGCGCTAGCGGATGAAATTTTGGCGTGCACCAACCCCTCTTGAATAGGGCTCTGCCCCAGTGATGCGTGGTGGATACTGTTGAAAGAAAAAAAAGTATTAAATTATCTCAACCGAAAAAAAAAAAATTTGAAGACGTTAACGTTAACGAATTAGTAACTTCCGTACATTCTTTACCGATAAACGCTTTAATGATTAACGCCGTTAATTTTTTTTTTGTTAACGATTAAGAATTAACGACGTTAACTTTCTCATTAACGGTGCCCACCTTGTATATATATATTATATATATTATAATATATATATATATATATAATATATAGGATACTATATATATATATATATATATATACTATATAATATTATATATATATATTATATATATATATATATTAACTATTATATATATATATTATATATAGAATATATATATATTATATATATATATGATATAGTTAGATAAGTTGCAATTGGAAATACAATTTTTGGTATGAGAAAATATAAAAATACGGATGTGGAAAATCGATTGGTCATAGGAGTATAGAAGAGGATCAGGTTATATGTTTTTCCAACCAGTAATTGATTATTATATATATATATATATATATATATATATATATAATAATAATATAATTATATCATATATATAGATATATATATATTAATATATATATATATATTATATTATATATGATATTATTTATTATTATATATACAAAGTGGCGGATTAACGCGTTAACGCGTTAATCCGTTAATTACTTCGTTAATTTTTTCGTTAACTGTTAACGCTTTCGTTAATGTGAATTAACGGTAACGAGTTAAAATTTTCCCTACGATCCGTTAATCGTTAAAAATTCTTAAGCCACGTAATATTTCTTACAGATTTTAAATTGTATAGATTCGATTTCGATAACAAACTTTTTTTTCCAAAAATTTCCTAAAACGCCTCCTCTCAATGGCCTCAATTGTGTTTATTCTTACCGGTTTATTATCCATTGAGAAATGTTTTGGACGTTTTATTTTGCTGTTTCCATTTCTTATTCGGTTCGCTGAAGAAAAAAGAGATAGTGACTGTGCCGTTCAATGAGTCATTAACTTCTTTCGTTATTTACTTGAACTTGCTTCTTTTGCGACTAGTGAAAATAAGAACCTAGCTCATAAGCGTTGGAATTTATAAAAAATATAATGATTGGTATTAAAATTCTAAGTTGACATAATCCTATTATTTTTACAATAAATTATAATGAATCGGTGTCCGTAAAAGAATGTCCAGTTTCAATGCTTTATTATTACAGCGTAATATACAATTTCAACAGCATATCATACATCAAAGTGAAGGTTATTGAACAGAGTTTCTCCTACATATGTTTCAAATAATGGTGCCCCGCTTCGTTATAGGGAGATACATTCAGGCCATATCCAATTCCTCCCCAAAAATTGTTAAATCAGATCCGGAGTATGGAAGGAACGCATGTTCAAGTCTGCGTTTCAAACTCTGCGTATTTTAATTGGCAGCCCGGAGGAAGAAATGCTGGCGTTAAGTCACGGGGACCGGGGGGTCAGATATTTAGAGCTCTGTCGTTGGACCATTACGACCAGCCCAACGATCTGGGGAGTTAAGTCATTCAGCACGCTCGCACTAGGTTGACTCCAATGTGGAGGGGCTCAATCTTGCTGCCGTTTAAAGTTTACCGCTTCATCCTATAATAATTGTGGAAAGAGAGCATTGTTGTAACATATCGAGATAGGCGATCCCTGTTACGGTTGCTTCTGCGAAAAAGGAAAGGTTCGTAGACTGGCGTGGGATATGGCGCAGAAAAAGTTAACCTTTGGGAATCACGTTGGTGTTCTACAAGTTCATGCGAATTTTCAGACCCCAGATACGAACATTATGGGCATTCACCTAACCCCTGAGATGAAAGTGGAATCATCGCTAAACACTACACGATCAAGAAGGTCATCGTCTCGACCTAGCACTTGCAAATGCAGAAGGTAAACAGTGAGAGCATAGTCGTCGGGCTTTTAAAGCATGTAAAAACTGCAACCGGTATGCACGCATGTGTAAACGTTTCCGTAACACCTTCCACACCGTCGTTTTTGGCACCTTCAGCTCGTGACCTGCTCTCCGAACGGATTTCTTAGGACTATGAAGGAACGAGGCCCTGATACGGTCCACATCCTGTAAAGTCACTTTGGGCCGTCCTGTACTTTTGCCTTTACAAAGACATCCATTAGTTCGCAAATGCCTATAGCATCGGGCGAATGTTTTGCCACATTGAGGCCAACATTGGAACCGTAAACGATACGCACGTTGAATCGTAATTACAGATTCACACTTAGCAAATTGTAGGACACAGAAAGCTTTACTCTCAGGACTCGCCATTGTCAGTATGTAGCGCACGCACTAGAGAAGACTAATCTGAATGCGCGCATGCCGCGTATTCGACCTATCAGAACTCGTTCTGCGCAAGTGCATTATCGAAAGCTATGGCAACTGACTCTTCACTTTGAGGTGTGATATGGATATGGATATTGTATCATTTTGCTGTTATAATAAAAGCATGAAAACGGGACATTCTTTCACGGACACCCGGTATTGAGTACTAAGTTAAGGTATTTACGCTTTGAAGTATTCTTCGGCAAGCGGCAAAAATATCCTCTAGGTCAAAGCCTAATTAATTTGTCTAAAAAATTAATATCATTATTTAATATTGTTAGGGATATATATAGATAAAGAAAATTAACAATAATTATTACTATTCCTACATATTGGGAAGGGTTTACGTTAACGATTAACGTTAACTTCCGTAACATTCTTTACCGATAAACGCTTTAATGATTAACGTCGTTAATATTTTTTGTTAACGATTAAAATTAACACGTTAACTTTTCTCATGAACGGTGCCCAACCTTTGCTAATATATAATATTATTATATATTATCTATAATAATAGAATTATATAATATATATATATATATATATATATATATATAGTATTACATATAATATATATATATAATATATATATATAATATATATATATAATGATATATATATAATATATATAATATATATATATCACAGTATAAAATATTTCTACATATATATATATATATATATATACTAATAATATATATCTATATATATATATTCATATATATATATATAATATTACTATATATATAGTATTATATATATATATATATATTTATATATTATATAGTATATATATATATATTATATATACTATATATAATATATAATATGGTCAAAATAATATATACTAGAAATCAAGAGACTTTTCAAGGAAGTTTATTTAAAGTAAAAGTGTGATAAAAGACAACTCATCATAAAAATGCAGTTGCGAGTAAAAAGTTTTCTAAAAAGAATTTTTTTTTACAAACTATTTGGAAAAATATAAATATTTATAATTTTCTTCTTATTTATTGGGAAACAAAAAATATTCAGTTTTCTTTTTTTTTCAAAAGAAGCTGAATATATATATATATATATATATATATATATATATATATATATATTATATATATAGGTTATTTAAAATAACATTTCGTTTATTTTAAAATGACAATTTAATAACAATATATATATATATATATATAAAACGTTGCCAGTCCTTCCATGCAATTACACGAGCTGCCACTGTAGTATATATATATATATATATAATTATATCTAATATATATATTATATATATATATATATATATATATATATATATATATATTATATATAATATATATATACTCTATATATATATATATATATATATCATATATATATTATGTAAACAAAATTAATGCATCACTTGCATTTATGCAAAATGAACTATAAAGGGGTAATGTTACTGCGTGTAATGTTCTGATTGTTAATACTGTAGCAAAATTATTAACTAACGCGAAGTATGTAACGGTATGTATATTTTATCTTTGATAGTTAAATTAGTTTTACTAGATATTTATTGAGTTTAATAAAATTTAAAACAATACCATAGGATAGATGCACGGCAGACCGCTCGCTGAAGCTCTCGCTCCAAATGTGCACTGCTCGCGAGCGGTGCCGTGTAACAGCTTGCTCGCGCTGCGCGCGAGTAAGCTGTATAGTATCAGAGATAGAGAGAGAGGAATTTTATCGTAATTAACTTAATGACTAAATAAAAGTGTTTTAAAAAAACTTTAAAAAATGTTAATTGCCTAAATGAAATTGTTTGAAAAAATTTAAAATAAAAAAAGTAAAAAGTAAAAACTAAAAATTTATTGAACTTCACCAAATAAATATTAAATAATTTATTTTCTCTTTTATCGGGTAAATTTTACTTTTTCATTATTAATGAAACTTCTCCAAAGAACGTAAGAAAAAATTTACATGAACATATATATGTATATATATATATATATATATATATAATATATATATAGTATATATATATTATATATACATATAGAGACGATGCATGCATATCATATATAACTATATTATTATATATATAATATATATATATATATATATATATATATATTTTTATATATATATTCAGAGAATGCGCTCTAATCGTATGTTAAAAAAAGAAAAGGAAATGTGGTAAGATCGCTTTCTCCTATTGGTTCCTTTTATCCAATACGAGAGCTTCATTTTGTTGTCATAAAATTCGAATGTTGTTTTCTGGTCTGTTATAAGATGCACCTTTTTTCTTCAAAATTTTTGGATATTTGTTTCTTATAAATTCCATTGTTATTTCTTTCAAAAAAATTTAAGTAATCGTCTTAAAAACACATGCTTGTTTCTAATGCCTTTAGTTATTTTTAAAGAAAAGTTTTGTTTTAATCTATTAGTTTGTTAGAAGTGTTAGGCCCATTATAGGGCCTAGGATAGTTTTTGAGCTCTGCATTCAAAATATTTAACAATGCTTGGAGCGTGTGTGCTATTCGAAGTCCAAATTGCAGTATATGGTAAATAACTAGTATTTGATCTAAATATTTTCTGAAAATTTTTTTTCTAAAAGTTCAAAAAAATTTCCAAGTTCAGAAAAGTTGTTAAGTTGAGTTTTTTAAGAAAATTCTTTAGTGGCAAGCTTGCACTAAACATTTTCCTTAAAAAACAACTTTTCTGAACTTAGAATTTTTTGAACTTCAGAAAATTTTTTGCAGAAATATATTTTAGATTAAATTACTTAGATATCTTACCCAAGTATATATATATATATATATATATATATATATATATATATATATATATATATATATATATATATATATATATATATATATATTGCATTCCCTTAACATTGACTTCGGTAGTCATTTCTAGAAGCACACCATCCTCCATCAGCTGATGCATCCCAGGCAGTCTATTTCTTCTCGAGGCTCCATGCAATCTCCCCATCTTCCTCTCAGCCTTACTTCCTCCACTCTGCCACCTACTTTCAACTTTTTCCCTCCCTGTATCCTTATTATATGCCCAGAATCTCGACTATTCTGTTCAATACAGGTTATACACAATATTGTGGGGGGGGAGGAATTTTGAACTCCCTATCATGAATCACTAAATACTGTATTAAAAATATAAATATTTTATTTATGAAAATGGTATCAACAAATAATTTTTAAGTTTTTTTCTATTGATTTTTATACATTTTATGTATATATCTTAAAGAAAAATTAAAAAAATATTCCAAAATTTTTTAAAAAGGTAATTTTGACTTTTTCATAAGGATAACATTATCAATGCTTTTGGTAAAATTTTGTGGAGCAGTACTGACTTTGATTCATGTAAATACTGTATTAAAACTATAAATATTTAATTTATAATAATAGTTTTAAAAATTGTCTTTTATGGTAATAGTTGAGTTTTATTAAATTGACAAAATATTGATATTTTTTCCCGATAATCGTTTTTTTTATATATTTTTTGGTTCCATGTAAAAGTATTAAAACAGTAGTGCCAAACCTCTCATATAAATTTAATCAATCTACCCCAAAAATTTTTTTTGTTTTTTTTAAATTCATTTTAGGACCCATTAAGTTTAGGTTATGATAAGTTTTAATTATACACAGTAATTCTGTATCTACTTAACCAAACTTCATAACTACTGATTTTTGCAGTGTAAAAAATATGAAAATAACGAATAAAATTGCTTATAAAAATATTAAATTTGGTAATTTTTATTAATATTTGGCTGTGTTGCTTATAGGAATATCAAAATATCAATTGATTTTTAAAAAAATAATGATTTTTTTTAGAATATGTTGAACTCGATTATTAGTTTATTACACTACTAATTTTCTCATTTTTATAAAGATTTCTTGATTTTCTTTTTTATCGATACCTATATCGATTCCATTAATGTTTTTTCCTTAATTGATAATTTTATATAATTAACAATTCAGTTGTATAGATAAAGTTTATATAGGCTGTATAAAAAAAATAAAAATAAATTTTTGAAATTTTTTTTTAATGGATAAAATAAAAAAATTTTATAGCGCTATGATATATATAATCTAGGTTAGGCCTAGGTTTAAAAATATATATCCATATAGGTTAGGCCTTCATTTAGGACCTAACTAGTTCGGGTTGTGATAAGTTTTGTTAAGTATACAGTATACACAGTATATGTGTATATCATAAAATGGGGGGTTGGGTTGGGGTTAAGGGTGCTGTTCAAATACATTATGTAAGAGGAGGCTCACCCAAATGGTTTTTAAGATTTGAGAAAATTTTTACTTTTTACATTACTTTTCTATTTATTTTAAAATTTTAAAATTTTAATTTTTTAATTAAAATTAAGCATAAAATACTTAAAAACATTATTTATAAAACTTATATGATGATTTATACTAGTGATGCACCGATACCATGGTATTGGTAGATTTTAAGTATTATTATCAGCAATTTTGTGAGTAGTAGTATCAGTATTGATAAAAATTTGCTGATACCTTTTACCGATACCACACATTTTATGTTTTTAAATTGATTTTGAGATATATAATATATATATACTATATATATATTCTATGATATATAATATATATAATATATATATATATATACGGTATAATATATATATATAGTATTATATATATATATATATATATATATATATATATTGAGGTCGTACCGGGAAATTCCGTCCGGCCGGAATTGACATTTTTTTCTGGTTCCGGTCGGAATTTTGAAAAATTCCGGCCGGAACCGGAATTACTAATGTACTTGATAATTAAGAAATTTGCTGGAAGGAATTTATTTTACATAAACCATAATCCCATCTTTTAACAAAATATAATGGTAGCCTTGTGTAGTATTCATCACAGTGTATTACATACCTACAGATTACTATGTGAAATAAAGTTACTCAATATTCTGAAAATATTCGGGATACAGATACTCATCAAAATTCAAATTTAAAATCCAAAATTAAATATATATTATATATATATAATATATATATTATATAATATATAATATATATATATATATTATATATTATATATAATAATATATATATATATATATAATTATATATATATATATATATGCAATCGGAATACATAGTCAATTTTTTCAAAACTGGCTCTGAAGCCAGTGAGTAGTTAAAAGAAATAAAATGACTCGTCTGAAATTTAGCTATGACTTGAATTATTTAATTATTATCTGATCAGCCTTAGATAAATTCTCGAATACCGCTGATCTCAATTTACTGTATGAAATTGTGGGAACATCATCTCTCTACAAAAAATATTTTCTACTAGAAAATAAGATATTTTGGTTGAAGGTGGGCAACAAGTTCTATGAGTCCTTGCTTTTCAGTGATTGAATGGCTGGTTATCCATTGCAATAAAATTTATTATTTTCTGAAGAATTG
>JABUQX010054604.1:20000-32500 GCA_015478945.1 Trachelipus rathkii
CTTTAACATTTTGAAGTAGCTTTTAGTTACTTGCTTTGAAGTGAATTAGATTTCGATATTTGTGAGTTAACTTCAGCTTTGATTTTAAATTGAAGTTGGACTTTGACATTTCGGAATTGACTTTATATTAAATCGATTTGAATTAATTTTTGACGACTTTGTTAAATTTTGAAAGTTACTTCATCCTTGAATAAATTAGATAACTATAGTGACTTTGAATTTCAACCATGATGCATCGACTTTGAAAACAAATTGACTTTGTAAATCGAACATTTTTCCTAACCTGGATTTTTAGTATTTTGAAATTTGACTGCAAGACTTTGAGAATTTTAAACAAATAGAACATTTTAGATCTGAATTTATAGACTCGTATTTTGATTAGGAATATTAGTGTAACATTGAAATAACTTAACTAAGGTTAACTTTGAAATAACTCAACTTGGTTTGATTGAAAACGAAACTTAGGTTTAATACTTAGGTTTAAAATATTGACATTTTGATATGAGTTTTGGGTTTATTATTTAATATCAGACTAAATGGAATGAAAACACAACTGTTTGAATATTTTATTTATTTCATTGAGTTTAGTAACCATTGGTTGAATCTTATAACCAGTTGCAACTATGATAGGTTGAGTACAGTAACTTAAACGAATTTTATTTTGGTTAAGTTGACGAATTGGTCGAATTCTCGACGTTCAGGTTGAATTGAAGCATATCTGAAATATACTAGCTACAGACTCTACTCTACTATACATTAAGGATAAGAAATTTGATAAACACATTCTTGCTTTATTTTGAAAACACGTACTAATAGTTTGAGAAATCAGCATCAGATTTTAAGTTTTTGACACAACGCAATGACAGTTTTGTTATTTTAGATTCAAACCACTATACGATTTGTCTGTTTGAATATTTGGTAGTGCGGATAGAAACTTATTTGCACTACAACAACGCGCATTTAATGACATACGGCACCTCATTTTTTTATAACAATCAATGAAATCAGCTGTCTGGCAATTTGGATCTTTACAATTTAATAAAAATCCCTGAACCACATTACGGAATGCACATCAGGCATCATTTTCAATTATGCTAATCTTTTCCTTCATTCAAGGATTTAAGCATATTAAGCATGTTTCAAAGAGCTGCAAATTCGCAGAAAAAGAAAAGAGAAAAACCTGCTACTATATATATATAATATATATAATATATATATATATAATATATATTAATAATATATATATATATATATATTTTATATATATATATATTATATAATATATATATATATATTATAATATAATATATATTAGGGATATGCCGAATAGTGAAAAAAGCTGAATAACTGATATTCGCTGAATAATTGCACTTGCTTATTTGGCCGATCAGTTATTCAAGGTTCGGATCACCCTTTAGGGAAAATAACAGAAAATTACTTACACTGGTCAACAAAAAAGATGAAATTTTTCTTGGATGGATTTTTGTAGCAGATATATAGTAATTCGGAATTGCTGATTTCATATATATCTCGGATTTGCTGTTTACAGGTCCTGTTTTCGTGCAATCATGGATCCCTATTTTTTGCATATTCCTAGGAATGACACAAAATTCATGTGCACACTACGTAGGCTGTAGCATGGGTGGGGTGACCAGGTCCGCCTCTTTAGGAGGGGTGATTCGGTCCACTCTAAATAAAATAAAAAATAATAATAAAAAAATTCTTTTTTGCTCATTTAATACACGCCGGTAGTACTACAAGTTTTATTTAGATCATATTTAATTCTAGAAAGTTTTTATATTTTTAAAAAATGTTAGAAATTAGGGTAAAAAATTTCCTTCAATAGAATTTCACTTTTGAAAAATGTGAGTTTTTAACTTCCGTTATAAAAATGAAAAATTGTGGATGCATATTTTAATTATATTTTCAGTGGATACACTCGAGTATGTTAGCTTTAATACTGCAAAGTAAATTTTTGATCGCAAGTCAGCTAATTAGTGGCAAAAATAATGGGGCTATACATTGGTCCGATTCTACACTACGCCTAATTGATGGGGGGGGTGGCTCGAACCACCATTGTTTTTCGTTTTTACGTATGATTATTGACATTTTTATTACAATATAAAATGTTACTTTTATTAAGTGAAAATTTTTTTAAAAAATGAAATTTTAATTAAAAAAAAAAAAAAAATAAAGAGATTCAAAAGTGTCAAATTTTTTGGGCGGAGAGGGGTTGAATCGGACCACCTTATTTTATTTCGTATTTTATTTATCATTATGACATTTTTATTTATTACGAATTTAATATGATAAATAATTATTACTATTAAGTAAAAATTAAAATATAAAATTGAAATTATCCGTAAAAGACGAGAATTTAAACAGATGGTCCGAGTCACCCCTCAATGGTGGTCCTCTTCACCCCTCCAAGGTCAGGCTGAATGAGCTTTATTAAAACTTTAATAAAACTTTTATTATTAGAATTACTATATTATTTTTTTTGTGTTGCTTATGCCAGAGCTATAGGGCGTGATTTATCAAAAAAAAAAAAAATTCCAAAAGTGCATGGGGAGAGTCGGGAGACCGAAGTTTACTAAGTAGTCCATGTGCGCACTACGTAGGCTCTATAGACGTTACCTTTCCGCATATATCTACAGTAGCAGCAGTTTACTCGCGGTTGATATTCAGAAAGCATGTGGTAACTTTAGTATGTCTACATGTGTATGGATGCCAATGGAAAGCATGTGGTAACTTAGTATGTCTACATGTATGGATGCCCAATGAATTGGATGATGTCTATCATCCGTCTGAAAATACAGTCGGATGGTCAGTCATTGTTTCACCCAGGGTGACTGAACGATCTTGTAGAGAGTTGTATTTGCCGCAAAGTTGTCCTGAGCTGTTTGGGCTTCAAAGGTTGGTTTGCTGAAAGAATGACTATGGACCAATGGCACAAGATAGTAACATTTATCGTAACAGAGAAGCATATCCTGTTGCCATGAGTAAACACACACACTTTAAAACTGATCTTGGAAGTTCAATGAACAGTCACCACTCACCTGCTACATCGTATGTTGGGAGTCCCATAGCGAGTAGTAAGGCCTCAACAACTGCATAAACAAGGTACCATTCTGACTGGAAGAGCTCCGCCACTTCTGCTTCTCTGTTCGATAAAATGTTACTCTTTTGCCATGGTCCAGTAGTCATCTTTCATGCATGCAACCTGAAAGCCAACAGCTCAGGACAACTTCGGCAAAATACAACTCTCCTACAAGATCGTTCAGTTCACCTGGGTGAACAATGACTGACCAACCGATGTATTTCAGACGATGATAGACATCATCCCATGGTCATTGGGCATCCATACATGTACGACATCTAAAGTTACCACATGCTTTCCGAATTTGCATCCAAACATGTAGACATACTAAAGTTACCACATGCTTTTGAATATCAACCCGCAGTAAACTTGCTGCCTACTGTAAGATATATGCGGAAGGTTAACGTATATAGCGTCGGGCGGGTGACTTGGACCATTTAGGTATAACTTCGTCTCCCCGACTCTCCCCTAATGCACTTTTTGGAATTTTTTTTTTTTGTAAATCACGGCCCTATAGTGGGTCGAGGTAATAAGCACACAAAAATAATATGTAATTCTAATAAATAAAAGTTTTATTAAAGTTGAAATAAAGCTCGAGTCAGCCCGACCTTGGAGGGGTGAAGCAGACCACCATTGAGGGGTGATCCGGACCATCTGTTTATGTTTAAATTCGTCTTTCACGTATAATTTCAATTTTATATTTTAATTTTTAATTAATATAATAATTATTTATCATATGTAAAATTCAGTTAATACGTAATAAAAATGTCAATATGATAAGATAAATACGAATATATAATATAGGTGTCCGATTCACACCCTCTTTAGCCCAAAAAAATTTGTACTCTTTTCTAGACTTTTTTTTTTTTTTTTTTTTTTAATTAAAATTTCATTTTTAAAAAAATTTTCACTTAATATATAAGTAATTATTATTATGTAATAAAAATGTCAATAGTAATACGTAAAATACGAAAACAATGGTGGTCCGAGGCACCCCTCCTCATCAATATTTATGGCGGGGTGAATCGGCAAGTTTAGGCCCCATTTTTGCCCTAATACTCGCTTGGAATCAAAAATTTACTTTGCGGCAGTTTTAAAGCTAACATACTCGAGTGTATCCACTGAAAAATAATTAAAATCGATCCACAATTTTTCATTTTATATAACGAAGTTAAAAAAAACTCACATTTTTCAAAAGTGAAATTCTATTGAAGGACATTTTGGTAACCCTAATTTCTAACATTTTTTAAAATATATAAAACTTTCTAGATTAAAATATTGATTAAATAAAACTTGTAGTACACCGCGTGGCTATTAAATGAGGCAAAAAAAATTTTTTTTATTATGTATTTTTTTATATTTATTTAGAGTGGACCGAATCACCCTCCTAAAGAGGCGGACCTGCGTCACTCCCACTCCGATGCTACATGCGCCTACGTAGTGTTTGCACTATGAGATTTGTTCCATTCCTAGGGAATATGCATAAATATAGGTCCATGATTGCATCGAAAACAGTGAATGTATATCCAAATCGAGAATAGTAGTATGGAATCAGCCATCTCCGAATTACTATATTTGCTACATAAAATCCATCCAACGAAAAAACTTTTCATCTTTTTTGTTGACCAGTGTAGTATAGTTTTCCTTTTATTTTTCCTAAATGGATGACGAACCTTGAAAATAAACTATCCCGGCCAAATTAGGCTAAGAATAAGTTGAGTCAAAGAAAACTTGGTAATATTCAGTTTTTCACTAATTCGGCATATCCCTAATATATAAATAATTATTATTAAAGTTCTTTATTTATATCTTATATATATATATTGATACTTGATATGATTATATATATTTATTATATTATATTGAGTAATAAATATGTAGTTATAGTTATAGTTATAGTATATATATTTATATTATTATATTATATATTAGATTAGAGCTTTTTTCTCTTCTTTTATCTTTGAGAAAATATTTTGAGCTCTTTGATGTATAAACTAAGAATAATATCCTTTGAAATAATGAGGAAAAGATTAGCATAATTGAATGATGCCTGATGTGGCATTCGCGTAACCTGTGGTTCAGGGATTTTTTATTAAAATTGTAAAGAATCCAAATTGCCAGATCAGCTGATAAATGTCTCCATTGATTGTTATATTAAAATAATGCAGGTGCCTTAGTTGTCATTTAAAATGCGCGTTGTTCTGTTATCCGTGCAATAAGTTTCTATCTCCGCATAACAATAATTCAAAAACACAGACAAATCGTAATAGTGGTCTTGAAATCTAAAATACAAAACTGGTCATTGCGTTGTGTCAAAAACTTAAAATCTGATGCTGATATTTCTCAAACTATTAGTACGTGTTTTCAAAATAAAGCAAGAATGTGTTTATCAAATTTCTTATCCTTAATGTATAGTAGAGTAGAGTCTGTAGCTAGTATATTTCAGATATGCTTCAATTCAACCTGAACGTCGAGAATTCGACCAATTCGTCAACTTAACCAAAATAAAATTCGTTTAAGTTACTGTACTCAACCTATCATAGTTGCAACTGGTTATAAGATTCAACCAATGGTTACTAAACTCAATGAAATAATTAAAATATTCAAACAGTTGTGTTTTCATTCCATTTAGTCTGATATTAAATAATAAACCCAAAACTCATATCAAAATGTCAATATTTTAAACCTAAGTATTAAACCTAAGTTTCGTTTTCAATCAAACCAAGTTGAGTTATTTCAAAGTTAACCTTAGTTAAGTTATTTCAATGTTACACTAATATTCCTAATCAAAATACGAGTCTATAAATTCAGATCTAAAATGTTCTATTTGTTTAAAATTCTCAAAGTCTTGCAGTCAAATTTCAAAATACTAAAAATCCAGGTTAGGAAAAATGTTCGATTTACAAAGTCAATTTGTTTTCAAAGTCGATGCATCATGGTTGAAATTCAAAGTCACTATAGTTATCTAATTTATTCAAGGATGAAGTAACATTCAAAATTTAACAAAGTCGTCAAAAATTAATTCAAATCGATTTAATATAAAGTCAATTCCGAAATGTCAAAGTCCAATTTCAATTTAAAATCAAAGCTGAAGTTAACTCACAAATATCGAAATCTAATTCACTTCAAAGCAAGTAACTAAAAGCTACTTCAAAATGTTAAAGTCGCAAAGCAATTCAGAACAGTTAACCAAAAAGTCGTTTCAAAAATATCGAAGTCCCAAAACAGGCGACCATAAAGTTAATTAAAAATAGCCAAGTCCGAAGTTAATCCACAAGAGTCAACTATAAAGTCGATCTAAAAATATCTAAGTCTAAAGCCAACTCAAAGCAGTTAATTAAAAAGTCATTTCAAAAATATCGAAGTCGAAAGCTAGTTCAAAATAGTCGATTACGAAATTAATTCAAAATGTCTAAGTCCACATATGTGGGTTTTCAAAGTGTAAAGTCACTTTAACTTTCTTTCAAAACTAAGTTATAAAGTCTCAAAATTAAAGACAACTGAAAATGTCAAAGTCTCAATTGATTCTATGTTAAATAAATACAAGTCCAATATGCACTTTCAAACTGTTAAGTTAATGTCCACGGTCTATTATTAACTTACGTTGAGACAAACAAATGTCAACTATACCAGTCAGTTATAACGTTTATGTTTTTATTATCATTAACTGTCCCAGTCAATGGTCAGTTATTTCCAAGATGGCGTCGGCCGGTGAATTCAAAATGGCGTCGGCCGGTGAATTCAAAAATGGCTTCAACCGGCAGGTTTCAAAAATGTCAAATCGTAGCCTAATATATTTCTTTTTTAATTGAGACGTATTAAAATATCAACAATCTATTTAAAATAATATATAAATACTCAAGGAATAACTCAGTAAAATAAATAGTATTTTCTTTTCTTTAATTTTCAACAAAACAAAATAAATAAAATAACTCGTTTCAACCACAACAATTTCTGACTATATTTTTAAATCTTTTATTATTTATTATAACTATCCTAAAACCTCTTTATTTATTTTAGGTCTTCTTATACACTTTATTTTCAAAAGTAACTAAACTATTTAGCACTGTCAACTTTTCAAATTCTAACTCGTATTACGTTTAACTGATCTGTAGTGTTACGTAAGGTTATGTTTCAACATATACCCTAATATCAATGAATCTAAACTGATAATTTCACAATAAGTTCAGGTTAATTTTTTAATAAATAAACTAGCTTGCTCATAATTACGGTCTACTGTACGAGAAAATTGCCAATGCTAAGTTCAATAAATAAGAAAATGGCCGATGTTAAATGTTCATAACGAGAAAATGGCCATTGCAAAAATCTTTCAAATATGTAAATAATTACTGTTAAGTTTCCTCAATCGAGAAAATTGCCAATGCTAAAATCTATCATAAATAATTTTATCAATAATAAATGTACAAAATATTACCTTATTTACAACTTCAATCACCTTCTCAAAAATTTGTATCAAAATTGTTAATCCAATAAAGCAAAATTTTAAAATATCCTATTTACAAATACTGATCATTAAATTTATAAACAAAAATATCACTCCTGGATAATTCCAGTTCAAAATCTAAGTTTTATAATGATATCAAACTCAAATAAAATCGGATCAGGTACAGAGCTGAACTTAACACAACAAGTGCTGAATAACAAGTGAACAAATTATTACGTATACAAACAAAGCTAATCACGCAGAGCCAATCTTATTGACTTATCAAAACGAGTTCAGAATTTCAAGTGAACTGCTTTCTGTTCCACGTCCGCCATATTGGTTGCTTTTGTGACGTCATGAGAGTGTTGCCATTCCAAATACTTTCCTTCGATGTTCTTTTATTTCTGTACAGGACATTTAATAATATTATTATACATATCATTATAGTATTTCAAGGACAAATAGAATACATTTCTAGCACTATTTTAATATCTAGCGTTCTTTTTATATAATATAATCTGACTAATATACTTATTTCATTTTTTCTTTCTACTTCTAATTCTTCATATATTGTTCTGTCATTACGAACTATTTTATTATTTTACTATATACAATTACTCTTTTAAAACTTCTTAAAACTATTTCTTCCATTAATATTTACAATTAACTTCTCTTTCTAAACACTAATTATTTTCATCAATATACAAAAGAACACACATATCATATACACACACAAATACTTACAGACACACACACACACACACACATATATATATAAATATATATATATATATACTTCTGGCCAACATTTTTAAGTTTTCCTACATATATATATTTTTTTTATTATTTACAAAAACTACACACATAACATACTTAGCCTATTTTTAATACAACAGTTAATTTATTTACACTTTCATGCCTAGGTAAACCTGAATTTCTTAATATTTACAACAATTATTTATTTTTTACATCAAATCTGAATTTTCTTAATATTTTTATAATTCTAACAATTCTTAAATAACCAACCTTAAGATTCCTTTGTCAGGCTGTGACTTTTTACCTTTTTGGAGGTGGCTCCACCATGGGCCCTACAATAGCGTTATTTACACTCACATTTATACTTTTTTTTCGAGAGAATTTAGGGGATGTAAATGAAGACATGGTGAAAGATTTCAACCAGGATATTCAGACAAATGGAAAGGCGATACCAGGGACGTTGGGATAGTGTCATGATGGGTGATATGTGGTTTATGATAAGAGAAACCAAATCGATTCACAAGAGAAAATCTCAATCCACATAGTAAGCATGTTTATGGCATATTAAGCATTGACTTATATTTTGGGGATATTAGTATATATTTTATCAAGTAAAAAGGCTTTATTAAGTTTCTGTTCGTAAATTTAAACCTTAAAAAAAAAAATTGTAATAAAGGTATCTACAGCGTAAGCTAATTGTTATATTTAAACATGCACAAACTTATAGTGCAATAATCTCAAAAGTATCGATGATAGAAAAAAATGAAGGTCATTTCTGTGTTCAGCGTCAAAAAATAGCTTATATAAGATTCAATAAAAAAATAAAAATTAATATTTTTTGTATTACATAATGATTATTGAATCTAAAGGTTTCTCAATTCTTCACCCAAAAAGTAAGAAGTATCGGCCATATTAACCAATACCGACACCCAAAAAAAAAATTGTCGATACTGCTGATACTGATACTATCGGTACTCGTATCTCTCTCTCTCTCTCTCTCTCTCTCTCTATATATATATATATATATATATATATAATATATATATATAAAAATATATTTATATATATATATATATATTATATATAAATATATTATATATATTGTATATATATATATATATAGGCCTATATATATATATATATATATATATTATAATATATATACTATATATATATATATATTATATTATATATTTATCAAATTAAAATTATAATCTTATTTATAAAATTATTTTAAATAAACTTTAATTTAAAATATAAAATTATTAATATATATATATATATATATATATAGGCCCTTATATATATATATATTATATATATATATATATATATATATATATATATATATATATATTAATAATATATATATATATATATAATATATATATATATATATAATAATATATATATGTAACACCTCTTTGTAGATGAGTTCATATCATAAACAAGAATTAATCCCTCCTCTCTCGGGTACTATCTCTAATTATATAGATGGAAGTGGTGTAATAAAAAATAGTGAATGTTTATTTTTCTTTTTATTATTATTCTTTTTATATTGTTTGATCGCAGATCATAATATGATAATTTTTTTATTTGTATATATATCATAAGGATTTCATTTGACAATTTGACCATTTTCGTGAATACTCAAATCCAATTATTATATTTATTAGAATGACTTGCATCAGGGCGAAAGCTATGATCGTTTCGATGTATTTTTTGGTGTCTAGATTTGTAATCTGTCCATTCTCTCAATTTTTATATTTATTATTTCACTTTGTGAACAAATACTATGTATCATCTGTAACACTTTACAAGATGCTTATATAAGAACATTATATTATAGTTTTAACACCTTTAATTCATTACAATAATATATTTTAAGGTAATTTTAAAGCGTTATTCAATACGTATTTAACCTAGACTAACGTATTGTCTGCCTTGGGCTCAGTTATCGCCGAGGAAAAAATGACTCTATTGGCTGTTTCAAGTTTTAATATAATTATAAACAATAATAGATAATAACTCCGTTTATTCGAAAATTAAAGATGTTAAGTAAATTTACGTACATAATATTTTTACGTGTGGTTACAGATTATAATAGCATTGTTTTATCTCGTACTAGGCTACTAGAGCCTTAGTACATAATATATTATTATTATATATTATTAATATATATATATACTATATAATATATATTATTAATATATATTATATATAATTATATATAATTATTATATATCATAAATATATATATATATTATTATATTAGGGTGTAAGCGGAACTGGATATTGCCGGAATCAAAAAAAAATTTCGGCCGGAACCGGATTCTAATGACTTTCTTTACCTATAAAGAGGAAGTTAAATTTATGGAGTCTAAACTCTAAATTTCTGTCTTATTATACTATATATATATATATATATATATATATATATATTATATTATATATATATATATATATATATATATATTATATATATATATTATATAATATATATATATATATATATATATATATTATATACTATAAAGATTTTATCATTAATTGATTACAGCTTGTGAATAAAAAATCACAAAATTGTTTTAAAATGCCATCATTCGTAAAGAATTTTTTATTATTAAATGTTATAATTTAATAGATTGTGTAAAAACCACAAAAAAATAAAACTAGTAGTTCACCAAAAACATTTAATACACGCCACTTCATAAACATATGGAAAATCATCCAACCGAAGGGAATATCTGGAAAGTCAAAAAATTTGGATAGTAAAGGGAGAATCCTGTATTTTCTAGAACACGGGACACCCCAAAATAGCGAATAGATCGAATGCGTGAAACAAATGAGTTCTTGGAGGAAAGATTCTACTCTGCTCCAAAAAATTTGCCATATAATGACCCCAAATCAAAGCAATTCTTCAGAAAAATAATAAAATTTTATTGCAAATAGTAACCAGCCATTCACAATCACTAAGACCAAGGACTCATAGAACTTGTTGCCCACCTTCAACCAAAATTTATTTCTAGTATAAAATATTTTTTTGTAGAGAGATGATGTTACCAAGCTTCATACAGTAAATTGAGATCAGCGGTATTCGAGAAGTTTTCTAGGCTGATCAGTATCACTTACTACAGTATATGGATAGCTAATATTCAGACGAGTCATTTTATTTTCTTTAACTACTCACTGGCTTAAGAAAGCCATTTTGAAAAATTGGACTATGTATTCCTGGCAATATATATATATATTATATATATATATATATATATATATAATATATATATAATATATATATATATATATATATATATATATATAGTAGGTGAGTTATATATATATATATATATAATATATATTTAATTTGATTTTAAATTTGAATTTAATGAGTATCTTATTATCCTATATTTTGAGATATTTGAGTAAACTTCATTTTAATAATATTGATGGTATGTAATACACTGTGTATGAATACTACACAAAGGCTACCATTATATTTTTTTTGTTAAAATGGGATTTTGGGTTATGTAATTAAATTCCTTCCAGCAAAATTTCTTCAATTATCAGTATAAAACATTAGCAATTCCAGTTCCAGTCGAAATTTGGAAAAATTCCGGCCGAACCGAAAAAAATGTCAAATTCCAGCCGGAGTGGAAAATTCCGGTACACCTCAAATATATTATATAGTATAAAGTATATATATATATATATATATATATATTATATATAATATATATATTATATATATTTATATATAT
Source organism: Trachelipus rathkii (assembly GCA_015478945.1). Taxonomy (NCBI): domain Eukaryota; kingdom Metazoa; phylum Arthropoda; class Malacostraca; order Isopoda; family Trachelipodidae; genus Trachelipus; species Trachelipus rathkii. The sequence continues at coordinate 32,059 of JABUQX010054604.1, forward strand.
ATATATATATATTATATATATATACTTATATATATATATCTTCAAATCTACGCAGTAAAGATTGGACTTAGAATCGTAATAGGTATCAAGCAAATTTTATCAAAATACTGATACTACTACTCACAAAATTGCTGAAAATAATACTTAAAAAAAAATTACAATACCAATGGTATCGGTGCATCACTAGTATATATATAAAAAAATTAAGTTTTTTATAAATAAATGTTTTTAATTCTTTTTATGCTTAATTTAATTTAAAAATTTGAATTTAAATTTTTAAATAAATAGAAAATGTTTTGTAAAAAGTAATAAAAATTTTCTCAAAATCTTAAACCATTGATGTGGGTGAGCCTCTCTTACATAATGTAATTTGAACAGCACCCTTACCCCAACCCAACTCCACCCCATTTATGATATACACAATACTGTGTATACTGTATAC
>JABUQX010054605.1:0-27500 GCA_015478945.1 Trachelipus rathkii
TTTATTATGGCTTTATTCCTTGCTCCAAGACTTCATTGCTACTTTCAATTACTGCTTATAATCACAAGTAAATATTTTTTTGCTCCACAGACAAGCCAATCCCTATTCATATCATAAGTTAAAACTTTTTAGAGTAACCTAGGTGAAGAACCTTACCCTTTTTACTATTGAAAATTCATTTGGAAATTTACCTTCCTACTAAGAAGTTTATAAGATCATTTTGAATCTTTATACATCCATCACTATTTTTTTACTGAGGATAGCCACCGTTTGGTATCAATCCTGCAAACTTAGACCTTACATTTAAAAGTCCCGCGTCTAAATCAATTTATATACGGTATATGAGGAACCAAATAGTGGCCGCCAGCACTGAGCTGTGGGACACACTCTTCACTATATTTCCCATGATGACATTGACATTTTAGTTCGTAACACACTGTTTTTCTCTATTCCACAACTACTTTTAATCCAACCCTGTACCACTCACACTTATAGCACACATCTAGCAATAAACTTCATCGCCTTCGTGTGGTTCCCTTATCAGAAGCTTTGCTGAGATCTAAATATGATAAACTGAATCTCCATGCGTCAATGCCCATCAGTAATGATTATTCCATAAATTTCAAAGGTTTATCTGACATGACCTACCCTTTCTAAAACCATGCTGGAGTCATACAATATCTTGTCTTCAAATATTTTCTATGACCTTTCAGTAACTTTTTCAAAACATTACAACCAGAGATGTTAAACTAAATGCCCTGTAATTTTGAACGATTGCTATCTTTCTTTAAATAGATCGGATGTACAACATAGGGCTGTTTTCCAGTCATCTAGTACCTCACCAAATGTTATAGATCGCTTAAAAATCAAAATACATTGTCTTTGCAATGCTGATACTATCCTCCTTCAGAATTCTAACCATATAAATCATCGGACACTGTATTTCAAATTCTTAATATGGTCTACCCACAGTTTAATTTCTTTTAACCTCAATTTAACTTTTAGTATTTTTACACTATGCATACTATATATATGATATATATAAATATATATATATATGATATATATATTATATATATTATTATATAATATATACTTATAATATAATTAATATTATATCATATATAATAACTATTATATATATTGACCATAGTAGTTCTGTATTTATAAATTGTATAGGCTACTAGATAACTTTTTGAACCAGATGGTCCATGAACCCACAAGACACGATGCACTATTAGACCTAATATTAACTAACAATCAAATTATGGTGGATGAGGTTAGAGTTAAGGAGAATTTAGGACTCAGGACTTAGTGACCATAATATAATTAGATTTATTATGAATGTGATATCTGGGCCCATATTGCAAGTTAATAAGGAAAAGATCTTAGATTTTCGAAATGGCGATTTTACCAAATTTCGAGACATGATAAGTACAACTAACTGGGATAAATAGTTTAAAAACCAAAACTGTTTTATCATGTGGGAGCATTTTAAGCAAATTTATTGAATTATCAGTCAGTATGTTTTAAAGATGTTTGTTTGGTGGAAAAGAGAGATGAGAGAAAATCAATGAAAAGTGTAGGTGTTTTAAAATAGGGCGGCGTTGATTTAGAAATTATTGAGAAAAATAGAAATGAATCTAAACCAGTCAAAGAAAAGGAAAGAGAGAGCAGAATTAATTTTTAGCAAGAATAAGTAATAAGCGACTGAAGAAGTCATTTTTAGCTATTATAATTTAAAAGTAAGAATAGGACAATTGGTCCAATTAAAATTGATGAAAATTTAGTGAGTTCAGATAAGAAGTTGTTAAAAATTTCTAATGCTTATTTTGATTCACGCCTTCAGTGTTTGCTGAGGAAAGATTAGATAATAGTTTGGAGACTAATAGTTCTTGTATGCATGTAACAAATGAACTTACAGAATTTAAATTGAGGTACGAATATTAAACTTATTAAGACCAATTGATCCAAGTAAGCACTGCAGCACTGATGTTATTATTGTATAATTCTGAAGGAGGAATAGGACCAGCATTGCCAAAGCGCACTGTATGATATGATTTTTAAGACCCAATCTAACATTTTGTGACGCTAATGACCTGGAAACAGATATGTTGATGCCATTATTATAAGAAAGGCTAGTAAGAAGATTGGGAAATTATAGGCCAGTTTGTTTAACATCTCTGGTTGTAAAGGTTCTGGAAAAGTTACTGAAAAAGATTTATGTGTGATTATAAGCAGTAATTTGAAAGTAGCTAATGAGTCTTTGGAAGCAAGAATAAAGCAATAAGTAAGATGTAGGGCATGATAAATTGCAAATGTTGATTTACAGAGCAGGAAGTAATACCGCTAACTAGTGATATCAGCTAATGTCTAGGCCAGTACATAGAGTATTTATGCACAATCGTTTGGGCCCTTATTTTAAACTGAAAACACTTGATATGTAAGAGACGGAGTGCAATGTAAGAGCAACAACGGATGATTTCAGGGTCATGTAGAGTAAGATATGATAGGAGACCAGGCCTGAGGAGTTGGGAAATGATTTTCTGTAGACAAGGCGAATTTCTCTCAGGGGCACAAGTTGGATACAAAGTCTACAAAATATCTTATCATTCGTTATTGATAAACGCGTGAGACCCGAATATACAATTTTTGCTTTGTGTAAACTATATGTGCTAGTTCACTAATTTTAAATTCAATAGAATTAAGAAGAAGCTATTGCACATCTTCCATATAAGAAAGCACCTTCTTTCAAATATATAAGTGTTGTTAAATTTATGGAATAGGTCTGCCATCAGAGTTGTTGAGGTTTCAACCTCGATGTGCAACATATTAAAGAAAGGGACGGATTCAGAATATGGAGGTTGGGTATCAGTATGCAAAGTATATTTGATAAGCCAAATTGCGTTGGTTCATTAGTTACTGTAGTTATATAAGGTTAATTTATAGTTACTCAAGTTATTAGAAAGCGGTAGTAGTCGGTTATGCTTCTTGTACCATACTTTAGGATTAATACTGATTTTTTAGTTTTTTACTTTTAGTTGTAGATTTTGAATATATTATATAAGTTAGTTATAGTAGTTTGAGAAGCCCTAGGGTGCTTTGTGGATTCATGAGCATGTTTTAGACTGTTGTGTATTTCTGTACTAAAGTGAATTGCACACTTCAAAGTGAGCGAGAATGAGCCACTGAAAGAGGTGTCATGTTATGCAGGCAGAGTGCTGTCTTAATATTGTGATACCAGAAGGATTGGAAAAAATTGGCTTATAGGTCATCAAGAGTCAAGCAGAAAAAAGAAGGCATGATATTTGAATGTCAGTAAATATTTCTTCAGTAACATGTATTTATTCAGCAATAGAGTGGCCAATTTTTGGAATGATTTGCCGCAACGATGTCGATTTTTTGAATGGGTTACACTTTTCAACCTTGACAGAAAGAGTTAGAGATCAGTATATGGGTAATCAAGGTATAGTGTGACTGACTCAGCTTCATAAGCCTAGCATTTTTGACTCTATTTTTCCTGTTTACTTTTTTTTTTAAAGGAATGGCCAATAATCCGTAGCGATGTTTTAATTGGTGGATTAAATTTTTGTTATTGCTAACATTATGGAACAATCCAATCTCAAGAAAAAAAAAGAGAACTTTTATATTTTTGACAGAGAAACAGTATATGATTAAACTCCCATGTGGCCCACTGTATTCTTCAGTCTTTCTATGTCTAATAGAGTACACACTCGTAATCATATAGTACATGTTCAGTTGACTTTAGGTGTAGTGACCATGTACATTGATAAACTAACTATAATATATAATATATAAATATATATAATATAATATATAATATACCATATATATAATTAATATTATATACTATAGTATACATATATATGTAATATATATAGTATATATATATATATATTATTTTGGTTTTAGATGAAGTATTAGATAGAAGAAGCATTATCTGCTCTGACTCTAACTACATTGAAAACATTAATTAAGGGAATTGGGAAATCAAAATAAAATTTATTAACACGATTGCGCATGAAGCTGAAAACATCATTATTGGTTCTGAGAAAGGTACAGATCTGATAACAATAAGCAAGAAAATTTTTTGTCAGTTGATTTCACAAATGCTAGACTTAACTGTAAGCATATATTAAATATATTAATATACATAATAGTATATATATAATTTATAATATATATATAATATATATATATATATACTATATACTTATATACTTATATTAATATATATATATATATATATATTAATATATTATATAATATTATCATATATATATAATTTTTCTCTATATATTTTTTCAAAGAGATTTTGAAAGATCTTAATCTGATTAGGGTCATTAAGTAAAATAAATTTCAAAGTTATTTCGTAAATAAAGTTATTCAGTGTTGCTGTAGTTGTGAAGGAATACAGGTTTAGGACCTATTTTAACAAATCCTAATACTACTATGTTTTTTAGTCGTTATGTGCATCAACATCATCATCAGACTTAACTAGCAATAGCTCTGTTCAACAATTATTGTGAATGCACAGGGAGAAATAGACATAAGCCTTCAGATGAAAGTGCGGCATTATGTAGATGCAACAAAATCATACATCTTTTGATGCACAATCAGTGAGTTTCTTTGAGAAAGTTAACCCACATCCGTCTCATGATTTAGCCTAAGTCTAACTTAAGTTGTGACGAAAATCTTACTTCACATCTTATTTAAAGAAATCACAAGAAACATACCATTTCTATAGAGCTCCATAATCAATTAATTCACAACTGTTCTTTCTGCCTGCAAAAAATGTGCACTTGGCCCGGACGGTATTTTTATAACTTAACATTTCATTTATTTGCATTCTTTCAGTTTCCCACATTATATATATATATATATAATGATATATATATTTATACTTATTACTATAATATATTATTATATATATACCTCGTAATACCATTCATAATTAGATACTTATAGTATTACTATTTATATACTACATAATTCATCTCTGCAACTGGCCCACTTAATTGGAGGGCCGCCCGTCCTTTCTAGAAAGCCAGCGTGCCACTTCTCTTGGGCGGTTCCAACAGTGCGTTCAGAAGAAGTTACAGCCGAAGGCGGTACAGAGGGGCGTCGAGGGCGGGCACTCCAGCGCAAGGGACTGCTCCATTGTGTCCCTGGAGAGAATACAACCATCTAGTGCAGATTCGGGGGAACCACCTAATATCGTTAGTCTAGTTTCTTGAATTACTGCACCATTCTATATTCGGCAAAATTTGCCGTGAGTGATGCCTGATCGTGCGTCCGGGCGAGGTTAAGTTATGGTCTCTTCTGGACCCAGTGATTCTCTGTGGGGAGATGTTTAAGGGATGGGCGTGTTTAGTACCCGATTAGTTATTCGGGGCCGGTTTCCTTCTATCCTCTGTCCAGACTCCATATTTAGTGACCTTGTCTATAGATACATAGTGTTAGTTAATTGTGTATGGATGTGAGTGAAAGCCCAAGACCTGTTTTCGGAGACGAGTTTAGGGTGATATATGCCCAACCAATCCAGACGCCCGCACCATCACTCCACAGTCCCGGCCCGCCGAGCCCCCAAACGCCCATTCCGCCGCACACACGAAACTCATCAACCAACATCTTACCACTCTCAACCAGCCCACCCCCCTCGATCAACAGCACACCATCGACCAACACGGTCAGCCGCCGTAAAACACTGATGAAATACGCGCTCACACTTCGCACATTCTTACCCGAATCCACCCTTACATCTACCTAACCCAACATTATCTCTCCCTGACCCCATACTCTCAACTCAGACCTCTTTACTAGACTCAAACTGGTTTGTAGACTGTTCAGGATATAACGATTTTGGACCTGGTGAGGAGGGGGGATTTTTAGTACTATGTCGGGGGTGGGAGAGTATATTGGTGGCAATGTATATTTTGTTGTGGTTGGATTGAGTGCTTCTTTCTGGAAAAAAAAAAAAATTGTCGCCTAACCAATACTTCACAATGGGTAGGGATGGGAAGGATATGTGTCTCTTCATGAATCCTGGATGGGGGTTGTTTTAGTACATTCAGTGATTTTTCTAAGGGCAGTGTTTTGTGTAACTTATAACTTGTTTTAAAGTTGGATTGTGATTACGCTGCTGGGAAACCATGCGGGGAAGGGCCTAGTTTTATTTGTTCTGAGGAACGTTTGTAGATTGTGGTAGGGTGTGTGTTTCTGTCGCCTTGAGTTGTGTTTGGGAGAGGGTTGGGTCTGAGGGAGTAATTTGAGTCGATGTGGGGGAGCGGAGGGAAAGTCACATGTGTGCGTAGTGAGTCCTAATAATTTTTGCGGTTTGCTTAGTGGAGGGGGTTATAACTGGTTAAGATTGCATATGTAGTTCAAGGTAGACTATTGGGTGGAATGTGGAATTGGATGGTCGGCTGTGGTATAGGAGGGTGAAATGGCGGATTTAAGGCGGGAAGCTGGTCATTCATATATTGGTGTGAAAACACAAAGTTCTAATAAACTGTAGGATATTTCTTGGTGCTGTTGAGTGGCTGTAATTTAACAATGGTGTTGGAATGAGGGACTGAATGTCGTCTGCGTTAAGCTTAATTAGATTTTGGGGATTGGCTTGTAGGGTGAGGCAGTTCTATCTGCTGTAAAGAGAGATGGAAGGCATGAATGGAGAGAGAATTGGGCCCTGTGGTACGCCGTTTTGTAGTTTAACGGAGTGTGAGAGGGTGTTTTTATGGAGGACTTTGGGGTATCGATTGGTGAGGAAGTTTAAGAGCCACTTTTTATCATTGTTTTCTAGGGGGATTGAAGGATATTTTGTATAGGATGTATGTGGGGGGACAGCTTGACAAAGGCTTTGTTAGATGTCGAATGGCTGTGGTATGGAATCTGTGTGATGGGGATTGTTGAGCCATTAAATTATGTGTTGTGTGAGGGATCTAGGGGCTGTTGTTGTTGAATGATTGACTTATTTAAATCCGTGTTCGGGGAATCGTGGGAGGGTGTATGTGTAGGATATTTTGGTATAATACTTAAGTTTCTCCCAGCAGTTTGCTGATGGTGGAGAGGAGAGAGATGGCGATAGGGAGGATGGGGAATTTGCGTCTTTTTTGGGTTAAGCTTGACATGCTTGTTTCCAGATGAGGGTATATAAATAACGTTTTTCAGAGATTTGTTAAAGATTTCTGTGTTGAGGAGAATTGCTTTTCCTCCTAGGTGTTTCAGGGTGGAAGTTGGTTAGTCTGGTCCTGTTGCTGCGTGAATTTTTAAGGTTTTGATTATCTGCTTCTAATATCATGTTGGTTGTAAAAGGAGGTGGAAGGTTGTGATCTGAGGTTCAATCCTTGAGTTAGTTTTTTTATTAACCTTTTTAGGGGTGAGTTGGTTACGGGAGATATTAGCGTAGTGTTTTGCGAGGCTATCTGCTTGTTGTTTTGAGGAAGGGAGGGAGTTGTCGGCAAGGATGGGGATTCGTGTGAAGGAGGGGGGTTGTTTTGTTTTTGCGAATTGTTTAGTTTTTGATAACCTGCCAGTTTTCTTAATTATCTATGCATGAGATAATTTTATTCTGTAAACTTCTTAGTGGATTTGGTGGTTATGAGATTAGAGATCGGAGTATAATTAGTTAGTTATTTGGTTTGTTTTAGTTGTAGTTATATGGTCTGAGTTTTCGGAGGAGTTTCTTTGTTTAATAAGTTGACCGATTTCGGGGGATAGTTTGGGATTGTAGATTTCTGTGACCCTTAGGTATGTAGAGGTTGGCTGATTTGATGATTGTGTTTTGTTTAAATGATGATGGCACGTGTTTAAAGATTTATGTCATGTTATGTGGTGTGGTTTATATTGGATTCCATATGGTTAGTACAATTCCTATATATATTATATATATATACTACATATATATATATATTATATATATAGTAAATATATATATAACTATATAGTAATATATATATTAATATAATATATATATATTATAATATATATAATATACGTTATATTATATTACTATACATATATATGACTGTAACAAGTGCTACAAATCGCGAAACACAGTTGGAGAAAGTTATGTAACTCATAGGAAGTGTTGAAAAAAACAAAAATTAGTGTATCCTACTTTACCAGTTATAGAAAGATGAGAGTAGCAGTAAGTGTAGATTAAAGAGTGCAGAAAATGATGAGATTGGTAGAAGACCAATTGTCCAAGCCCTCTTCTAGTAGAAGAAGGGCAAAGAGAGAGCCTATATATATAGTACTATAATATATATTATAGTATATATATTATATTATATATTATTATAATTATATATATATTATTAGTATATATATATATATATATGATATATAACTATATATATATATTATATATATAAATATATAATACTTATATATAATAAATAATATATATATATAATATAATATTATATATATAATATTTATCACTATAATATATATATATAATATTATATATATATATATATATTATATATAATATCTATATATATATATATTAAGATATATATATATATATATAGATTACGCAAAACGTTTTGAACGAGGGAATAAACAAAAACATTTTGAAACTTTGGAAAAACATACAAACCAGAGAAATGTGGATGCTTACAACAGGTCTATTTTGACCAGTATTGTTGTTAATAAAATGCTGCAATATTCTTTTCAGTAAGATTTCAATTGTTTAACATGTTATTTTAATCTTTTTCCTCTTTCTTAGCATCTTCCTTTTAATTCCATAGGACTGGAGTTAAGGTTGCGCGACAAGCATCGAAAAGAAAAGCCAAATTACAAGATATGACAAAAGTCCGAAAAAGAAGCCCAGCCTTGCCGCACCCTTCTGTACCATTGTATTACTCGAGTGTAGTAACATGCGTTCCGCGCATCTGACAATATTCGCATTTATGAGTCGTCATATCGGGACTCGCGTAATTCGTTGATGTACTCCTCGACGTGATGGTTTAAGTCGTCTAAGTGCTAGCTCTCATCCCTGGCCCAGTGCTTGGCCACAAACCTACGCCCTCACTAACCCCCGCCTATTCCTCTCCCCTATATATACTCTCTCGCGTCTGCCAAACTCACATTTCTCTCTCAAAACTTCCTTTACTGACTCATCAACTTTTTCTCTCGTCATCCTAGCCGGTCGTTCCAACCTCTCACCACTATTACATCCGGCTTAACAACCGGCGGAGGGGGGATATCATTCATCCTTTCCACATGACCAACCATCTTCAACATCTTTCATTTATTCTCATCGTTTACTAACTTTCTTAACCCAACAAACTCTCTATACGTTCATTCCTCATTTACACTTTTCACACCTATCACGCCCCTAAAGATTGTCATCTGAACACATTTGAACTTTAGATCTATATATCTCTTATTCCAGACATTAGTCTCACTACTATACAATAACACAGGTAACAACATACCCTCATGCAGACCCTAGGGCACTCAAAGACTTAGTTCCTTTTACATTTCACCAAAACGATTTAATGGTGCAATGCACCTTCCTGCCTTCACACTTCCTATACACTCTGCATCATTCCCGTTCCCTTCTCATCCAACATATACCCTAAAATATTTAACTCAGACACTTGTTCCAGCTGCTCACATCTAACAACAACAGAACTTCACACCGAAGACTGTCTTCACTCACAACCATAAATCTACTCTTATCTACGTTTACTTTCCAAACCCCCCCCTTTTAGACACCCTGCCAATCCTCTCAAATCTCTCAAACTCTCTTCAGGATTCGCCACAAAGAACCAAATCATTTCTCTATATATAGGTTAGGGCCACCTCCAAACTAATACTTCGGCATCTCTCCAACATTCTAACACCATTCCTGCCACCCCCACCTCTATTCTTTCATAACCCCATCCATATTACAAATTAAATAAACAAGGAGACATGACACAACCCTGTCTCACTCCGCTATTAATACTCGATCACCTTGAACACCATTATATCTTACAACACCGCCTTCACCTACTTCATACATACTTTATGATTTCCATTCAGGAAGCCTACCACAACACCATACATCACTAACACCTTCCATAGAGCTTCCCTATTACCCTGTCATACGCTGTTGCAAATCCAATAAAACCTAAATACAATTTATTCTTCTCCCACAATTTTTTCAATCATTTGTTTCAAATGTAAAGATTTGATCCACATACTCTGACACTCCGAAACGCACCTTGTTCTTTCACAATCAGTCCTTCGTCACTCGACGCACTCTTCGACCAAAATACCAGCATATATCTTCCCTAAACACTCAATAAAACTTATTCCCCTATAATTATCTAATGTTCCCCTTATCTCCCTTACCCTTTATATAAGGGTGTACTATTACCCATCTCCTCCAATCCCTTGGAAACTATACCCTCCATAAAACGTTTTATTCACAACTTCCAATCCCATCAATCACCATCTCGCTTCCGTTTTTGATTATTTTCACCAGTAATTTTCATCTATACCTGCAGATTTACCATTCTTCAGCTTCCTCACTCTACCAATTACCTACTCCTTGCTAATAACCTCATCCCAAAATACCTCATTTCCTTCTTGCCCACCATCAAACCCACCACCATCACTATCACTCTTCATTACTGTTAATATTATGCAGATTTTCGAAATGTTCTTTCCACACTCCCCTCACATCCATTTCATCAGTTACAAAAGCACCATCCATATTCATTATTCTAAGCAGGTTCCCCTTATTCTCATTCTTAACTTTTCGCGCTTCCCTCCAGAAGAGCTTCCCTTATTCCCTTGTAAGTCCCCATCCATCCTCCTTCCAAAATGTTCAATTTACCTCTTCTTTCTCCTACGTATGCAACCTTTTAGTATGTATTTCTTTTTCCTCCTTATATAATTTCCAAGCATCCTTTCTTGTGGAAACTTCGATCATTGGCTCTTTAGCACATCTCACCACGCTATCCTTTTTACTTTTACCGCTTGCGGATACCTCTGCATTTCCACCACTCACTGCTTTAACGATTCTTACGTTCCTGTTGCGCAAATCTTCCACATACATCCTTTGCACTGCTAACAATTTTAATATATCATAGAAACAGCTTAATTTAAAAATTTAATTTATCATTATTGAAAGTATGCAGATGATAATGATGAGATTTAATGAAACAACTAGTAAATTTAATGTTTGTTATTTCCAGGTTAAGGAGAAGTGACTTTGTAAATACAGCTAATAAAATTGTGACTTTATTTCCAGGAGAAAAAGTTTAAGTTTTATTACTTAGTTTTAATTCTATGAAATTAGTTAAATGAATTTTATTTTTGTTGCTTTAGGACATATACGACTTATGTAATTTTTAAATATTTTTGTTCAGAAATTGATGTAATTGAACATGTTTTGTTAATTATGATACATAACCTGAAGATTTTTTTTATCCACTTTACAGATTTATATATATATATATATATAATTATTATATATATATATATATATATATATTATATATATATATATAGTAAATATACTTATTATATATTATATTTATATATATATAGTATATATATATATATATATCTATATATATATATTATATATATAATATAATATATATATATTTATTATTATTTATTTATTATTAATTATTATTGATTAATTATTATTATTATTATATATATTATTATTATTATTCATTATTGATTATATTATTATATATTTTATTATTTATATTATTTATTATTTTTTTTTTTTTATTATCCTCCTCTTCTCCCCAAGATTGTGGATAAAGTATATAGCATACAGTGGAACAAAAAAGTGTGAGTATACTGACACAACGTCGAAAGAAAGCCAGCCTTACTGCCCCCCTTTATACCTTTAAGTGAGAATCGTCGCAGTCAGAAAACATTTCACGTAGGCCTTCATGGGACTTGCGATGACCCATCACTGTAATAATCTCGTCAATGTGGGATTCATCCTTTGGCCCAGAACCATACCCCTCACAAACCCCGCCATTTACTAATATTATACACTTCTTGTTCGCTCTGGCAACATCTCATTTCTTCTATCCAGGTATCCTTTATTGAATCAATCCACTTTTTCTTCGTCTCCCAGCGGTCGATTCCCAGCCACTCACCACCATATACATAGCTTACCAACCTGCCTATCAATTCCATCATTCCACTACAAACCTCTAATGTACTCTCATTTATTCTCTCTTTACTCATTTTTCCTCGCACCAACTCACCTAACTGCCCCATTTTGATCAATTTTTCTCACATCTAGCACGCCTATAAGATTTTTCCATCTGAACACATTGTAGTTTAGATTTATACCTCTTATTCGCCATGTTCACTACCATACATTACAACAGGTAAATACCTCATGTAATTACGATATCCTACTCAACAACTTAGTACCTTTACATCCACCAAGGGTTAAATTGCAGTCACCTACCTACCGTTCACAACTTTCTACTACACTTGCATCATCCGTTCCCTTTTCATCATATATCCTAATATTTAAACTCAGACACTTGTCCAGTTGCTCACCATCTAACCTAACTTCACACGAGGACTGTCATCACACACCATATCTTTTTCTTACCTACGTTACTTTCAACCCTTTTTACAGACCCTGGCCTAAAAAACCCTCTATTCAATACTCTCAAACTCTCTTCAGATTGCCCACACAAAACCATCTGATATTATAATAGGCACCCTCCACGCTCTCTTCCATTCTCCAACATTCTTAAACCTTCCATGCCACTTCCTATCTTTAATATTTCCTAATTCCCATATATTATATATTATATATTATATATATACTTATATAGTATATATTATATATATAGTATATAATTATATATATATGAATATAGTTATATATCATTATATATATATATATAATCACCAGCAACAGGACCAGATCAATCTCAAACTCAAACTGAACACCTAGGAGGCAAAGCATTCTCCTTTCACAGAAATTCTTTAACAAAAGTCTTGGAAACCATTAGTATACCCTCAATCTGGAAACAAGCATTCAACTAACCCAAAAGACCCAATTTCCCCATCCTCCTATGCCCAATCTCTCTCCTATCCACATCAGCAAACTTGCTGGAGAAAACTAATATATAAACAAAATAATTCCCCAGTCCCCACCTCACCCTCCAGAATTCCAACACGGAATTAAAAGCAATCATTCAAAACAACAGCCTTCACCTCCCTCACACAACACATAATTAATTGCTTCAACCAATCCATCACACAGATCCATACTCCAGCCATCGACATTAACAAAGCCCTTTGACACTGTCCCCACTTTAAATTCCTTAAATATACAAAAAAATCTTCAATCCCCCCTAGAAAATAATGATAAAAGTAGCTCTCAACTTCTTACCAATCGATACGCCAAAGTCCTCCATTAAAACACCCTCTCACTCCATTAAACTACAAAACGCGTACCATAGGGCGCATTCTCTCTCCATTTTTGTTCAACTTTTTACAGCAGATCTGCCCACCCCTACAAACCAATCCACCAAAGTAATTACTTGCGCAGACGAACATTCAGTCTCACTTTCCCAACAGTTCCAACTTGTAAATCAAGCCAACCAAACACACCAAGAATACCTTACAATTTTAGAAATTGTACACACAATAGAATGACAGCTTCCCCTGGTTAAAATCCTTCCATTCACCCTCACAACCACCGACGCCACCAATCCACATTCCCACCCATATGATCTACCTGAACAAAAACCCCTCCCCTAAACGAAAAACCCCCCAAAAAATTAGGACTCCACTTACGACACACATATTGACTTTCTCCCCCACATGGACCAAAATATACTTCCTCACCCAACGGCATATAACACCTCTGAACCCTCTCCACCAACAAACTTCAGGACAGAAACACACCCCTTACCACAATCTACAAACACACTCCTCAGAACAAATATAAACTATGCCTCCCCGCATGGTTGTTCCAGCCAGTATCACAATCCAATTAAACAAATTACAAGTTACACAAAACACTGGCCTTAGAATAATCACTGGATGTACTAAAACAACCCCCAATTCCAGCATTTACATGACGAGACACAATTCTTTCCCATTCCATACCCATTTGAAGAGGGGCAGCGACACAATATTTTCAGAAAACACTTCAATCCAAACCCATCCTGCCATTCTCAAATACCTCTCCTAACCCCCCCCCCGACATAAAGTAAAACCCCCCCCCCTCTCACCAGCCAAAACTTATATAATTGACATCACAACAACATCCCCCCATCCACTTCCCAAACAGGCTTGGGCTTACTCACATCCATTACACATTAACTAACACATATCTAAAAAACCGCCCCAATAACAAATCTACTAAACACACCATCCCCAAACATCTCCCCTTCAGAAGAATCACTGTCCAGAAAGAGACCAAATTAACCTCACCCGGAGCAGATCAGGTCACCCCCCAAATCTTTTGCAATTATAAATTCAGATTCAAACATAGACAACTTGTTTTCCCCCATCTTGCACTAGATGTCACAATTCCCAGGACACAATGGAGCACTCCTTTGGAGTGCCCGCCCTCGACGCCCCGTACGCCTTCGCAGTGTAACTTCTCTTCTCGGACTTGTTTAACCACCCAAGCAGTGCCGGCTTTCTAGAGCAGTGTGGCCATCCGAATTAGGTGGCCAGGGCAGAAAATATTTACTTATCTTATAATATAATATATATATATATATATATAATATAGACTATATTATATATATATATTATATTATATATATATATATATTATATATAGGAAACCATATTATGTGGCATTTGGGAGGAAAAAAAATAGATTTGCAAAAGGGGAACACTAGTGATAAGTATAGAAATAAAGCATCTTCTCAGACAGGTTTGGTTTTATTCATCCATTCCTCAAAAAGAAATGAAAGTGTCTATCACAGTGAACCTTAGTTAAGATTACAATATATAACTAAATATATATATGATATATATATATATATAGTATTATATATATATTATATATATATACTATTATATATATATATATATATATATATTATATATTATTATATATTATACTATATATTAAACTTGTAACTTAAGGTTTTTATTGTATTTTACATTCTTTATTGTACTAGTGTTTAGCTGCATGAATTGTTGCAAAATTGTGTGCGTTAAAGCCAATTGTGAACCTTGGGAAAGTGTCCTTTTCTGTATTGGGGAAGAAACTAGTTGCCTATCGCCAAAGAGGCAGTATAAAAAGTAGCAATCTCGATGTGGAAATTTCAATGAATGGGCCCATATTAAGGACAGCCCAAAAGGATATATTTTAGTAAGAAATTAAAGTTTTTTATAGCAAGATAGTCAGTAATTTTCCGAAAAAATTGTTATATAAGTAGTTAGATGTACGGAACTTCGATTTTTTAAAAGTTCGTTCCGGTCGACACCGGAACTTTCCACATTCAATGTCTTCTCCTAAAAAAATCGTAATTGATTTATCATTTATCATTTATGAATTATGCATAAAAACAATATAGAATGAAATCAGCGAATTATGCAAGTAGATTTTTTTTTACTTATTTTCCATTTATTACGTATAATATATATATACTATATTATATATATTATTATCATACAATTATATAATATATATATATAATATTATAATATATATATATATATAAATAATAAGTTTAATATTATATATATTATTAATATATATACTATATAGAGAGAGAGAGAGAGAGAGAAGAAGAGCACGAGTATTAAAAAAGTTACTGAGTCGCCACTGTATCATATAATATATACTATATATATATTTATATAATATTATATATATATAATATATATTATATATTATATATATATATATATATTATTATATATATATAATATATATATATTATATATATATATATTATATATATATATATATATATATATATATAATCTTTATTTCGGTCTATATTAGTGGGAAGAATAATTTTTTTTTTTGCGTAAAAATTTAAAAAAAATTTTTTTTTTTTTTTTAAATTTTAGATTTCTATGGATTTCAAGTATATGTACCCTGAAATTGAAAATACATTGATTCACATTTGGCCAGACTTCTTGCCGAGTCTTCTCGACATTATGAAAAAACGACTTAGACAGCACGGTGCAAATCTGATACTAAATTTTGATGATCAAATTGGTATATATTTTTTTGTTTATTTATTTCATAAAGTTTGTATTATAAAAGATAAAATATTTTTTTATTATTGTATATTTGTTATGAAAATCATCTTATAATTTTTCAAAGAATGTTCATTTGAAAAGTAAATAAATCTTGGAATGAAAATACAATTAAGTGAAAAACTAATTTTGTGAAATGGTGCATTTACAACTGCTATAATAAAATTAATGTAATGCTATTGGGATGTATAACATGTAATAGAATGTCAAAATTATTTAATTATATTTTATTTTTTTACACTATCACAATTCTCTACCAAAATTTAATTATTTTTATATAATTTTTAGAATGACAACGAGAGAGATTACTCGTTTTCAATTTTCTCACCATCTTGTGTGTTCCCATTTTATATTCAAATTGCAAGGCCAAAGATGGCATCCACAGTTTTGGAGTCACAGGAAGAGCATGAATTATGGTTTCCAGGTAAATATTGGTTGAATTAAAAATAAAGAACCCTTTCTATACAAATGGAAGCATAATCTCCAGGTTTAAATTCTAGGAAATTAAGAGCATCAGAATATCCATTGAGAGCCTTTTTATTTTATTTTTAACATTTTATTACTGCTACCTTACATTCCTAGTTGGATAAATTTTGGAAAGTTTCAATTCTTTTTACATTTTACGACTATATCTACTTACTTCAGAAAGTGGTTTGAAATGGAAGAGTGATGTGTAAAGAAAAAGAGTAACAAAGAACGTAAGAAAGAGGTTTGACTACTCAACCTTTTTATTTGCTGCTTTGGTTCGAGTTTACGGGCTCTTCACTCGTTTTATCTGTATCTGGATAATTTGTACTACTCTCTACCAACTTTACTTGTAGCGATTGATACTTGTTTCAAAGTAATTCAGGATCGATAATACTAGGTTTATATTTAATTTATATTTTATATTCTTCATGCAATCTTCCTTTTTGTCCCAAAGATGGGGAGTAATAGGTGCGTGACAAGGCTCGGAAAAGAAAAGCAGATAGAAGAATATGACCAAAAGTCGCAAGAAAGTCCCAGCCTTTACCCGCACCGCTCTGTACCATTAATTAGTAAAAACTCGTCGCAGTCAAGAAAAATCCACCTAGAGCTTCACGGGACCCGACGGACCCTCACTCCACTATGTAAATCGTCAAGTGTAGGGTTCATTCCCCTGGCCGAGGTGGGCCACAACCACATAACCCCTTACAACACCCCGCCATTCTCTCATATTATTATGCACCTTTCTTTCGCCTCTTGCCAAACTCGCATTCCTCCTTGCAAATTTCCTTTACTGACTCAATCCACCTTTTTCTTCTGTCTCCCAGGCGGTCGGTTCCCAAACACACTCACCACGTATACTTCCGCTTAACCAACCCGACTATCATCCATCCTTTCCACATGCCAAAACCATCTCAACCATACTTTCATTTATTCTTTCGTCTCCTTTCTTACACCACACAACTCTCTATTAATACCTTCATTCCTCAATTTATCAATTCTTCTCACAACCTAGTACGCCCTAAGATTTGTCCTCTGAACACATTTGAATTTAGATCTGACTTTTCTTATTTCCAAACCATAGTTTCACTACTATACAATAAACACATGTAGGCAACATAACCCTCTGCAGACCCTTAGCGCAACTCCAGACTTTAGTCTTTTCACATTTCACCACGATTTAATTGGCACTAAGCCACTTTCCATGCCATTCATAACTTTCCTACTTAACTCTGCATCATCATCCGTTCCCGTCTCATCCAACACATACCTAAATATTTAAATCAGTACAGCTTGTTCGAGCCTGCTTACCATCTACATAACTTCACAGATTTGCATCTCATCACAACCAATAACTTACTCTTATCTCCGTTACTTTTTCAATCCCTCCCTTTAAAGCACCACTGCTAACTCTTACCAATCTCTCAAAACTCTTTTCAGATCGCCACAAAGAACCAAATCATCGCATATAATAGTAGGGCACCCTCCACTCATTCCATTCTCATTCGTTCTAACACCATTTCCGCCCACATCACCTCTAATTCTTTTCATAACCCCATCCATATATAAATTGGGAATCCAAGGAGAAATAACACCCAACCCTGTGTCACTCCGCTCTTTTAATACTAAACCATCCCCTTTGACACCATTTATTCTTATACACGCCTCACCTATCTTCTACATACTTTGATTTTCATTCAGAAGCCACCACCAACCACCATATATCACTAAACACCTGCCATGAGCTTCCCTATTCAACCCTTCATACGCCTTGTTGCAAATCCTTAAAAACCTAAATACAATTTATTCTTCTTCTCCCACATTTTTTCAATCATTTGTTTCAAGTAAAGATTTGATTCACACATATCTACCACTCCTAAACGCACCTTGTCTTCACCATCAATCTTACAGTCACTCGACGCACTCTGTCGACCCAAAAATAATATCAGATATCTTTCCCTCAACCACTCCATAAACTTATTTCCCCTAATATTTCGTACAGTTCCCCTTTATCTCCGCTTACCATTATATAGAGGGGGTACTATTACTGCTCTCCTCCATCCCTTGGAACTATACCCCCATAAACGCTTTATTTACACAACTTCCAAAAGCCAATTCAATCACCATTTCTCAGCCTCCGTTCTTGATCATTTCACCAGTAATTTCATCTATTACCTGCAGATTTACCATTCTTTCAACTTTCTCACTCTACCCTTTACCTCCTCCTTGCTAATAAAATCATCCCCAAATAACCTATTCCTTCTCTTGCACCATCAAACCCACCACACATTCACTATCACCTTTCATTACTGCCAATATTGTGCAGATTTATATTTAAGTATATTCTATAAATATAGTTTAGTCATAGTTTATTCATATTAGGAGTTGTGTGATGCTGATAAGTGTGAATGAGAGAATAAAGGAGTGTTCTAGGCTGGTTTGGTCATGTGGAAGGATGTATTGGAGGCGGTTGAGTAAATGTTGTATAAGGTGAGTGTGCTATATGAAAAGCCGGTTGTGGATCAAAAAAAGCTGGATACTGATGTAAGAGTAACATTGTTTGGAGGAAAGGACTTTGAGCTTGGTTCAAGAGAGGAGAATGGTACATAAAAGAATGTCTGGCGGAGGTTTGTGAGAGGGAGTGGTTGCGGGCATGCTACAAGGAATGAACCAAGGCTAGCCCAACATTGATACGATGCTAAAGTAGGAGTTTGTTACGGTGTATGAAGTTTCAGGATGGCTTTTCGCTGTGGCCGCCTTACACTTAAGAGGGTCGATGGGATACAGTAGTTAGTAATCAGTTTCCTTTTCTTCGACTTATGACATCGTCTTTTGCCAAACTTTCTATTTCTTTTGCATGTCCATGCACACTCCACCCTCAATTTGGGAATAGAAGGGGGAAGCCAAAGAAAGAAAGGAAGAATTTCTTTAATTAATATTAGAAACTCTCATTAACTTTCATAAATAGTTTAAACATAATTGTATTTTTTTATCTTGTCACGTAATTGGTTTGCCCAAGAAATTATTAGTGTATTTAATAAACATTTTTTTAATTTTTTAAATTTTTTCTTCTCTTTCAGGTATTTCATTTGGAATATCCAAAAGAATCGAAAAATGTGTGGATGTTTTTGCAGAAAGCCATTTACAGATTAGAAACACCGTGGGACCAGCATTCGCCGGTGGTGTCATCACTTCTCTCGGATTTAAAGTTGTAAGAAAATGTACATGTGTTACATTTGTGAATCTTCTTTCAAATTAGTCAAAGGACTTGTCGAACATTTAGAGCCCATTATATAAAAAATTTACTTGTAATCCAATTGGAGCCATGAACTTGCTCGATAGAAACCAACAACTCTGTAAACACCTATAACAAAACCCCTTAAAAAAGTTGATAATTGTAAAATAAATAATGAAAATGATCTTAAATATATTAAAGTCAAAACAATAAATAATAACTCGCATGTAAATTCTAGAAATCATAGTCCTAATGATAGTCCTTTTAATAATAACGAAATAAAATTGAATGATGTAGAATCAAAAATTCAGGATGTTATGATTGTAATTTTAGGACATTTATATCATAACCCTTCTGTTACAAGATCTGAAATACAAAATGTTATCAATCAATTAAATTTTTTTTCTTGTGAAGTTTCAAATATATTACAAGAACAGCTCAAGTTATTGTATCCAGAATTGATAGATGAGAGCAAGTTCAGTTTTAAAGATTTTTTTGATAATGTATTTAAAACTCTTGATAATTTTAAATCGGATTTTAAGAGAAATAAATTTTTCGAGTTAAGTAATATTGTAGTTAGCCCTAAACCATTTCATATTGATCAGATTCTAACTGTTGCGCGCCATGAAAATAAAATAAAAAATATTGTATCGCCACTCATGGGGCATTTTGTATCTCTTAAAAAAACTCTTAAAAACTTTTTCGAATTGCCTAATGTTTTCTCAGTTGCTTCCGATTACATCGCTAACAGAGATTCAAATATGATGAGTGATTTTATAGATGGAAATTTTTGGAAACAAAAACTAAAAAACTTTTCGTCATCATCTCCATACATTTTTCCAATCTTCTTATATTTTGATGACTTTGAAACTGGCAATCCATTAGGATCACACGCTGGTATTCATAAAGTAGGTTCTATATATGCTGCTTATAAATGTATTCCTCCACATTATAATTCAAATTTAGAAAATATTTTTTTTAGTTATGCTGTTTTATTCTGAAGATCGCGTAAAATATGGAAATTTGAAAATCTTCTCTCCTTTGATAGAAGAATTGAAAGATTTAGAGGAAAATGGTATTGAATTGAGTTTGCCAACTGGGAATATTCATAATTCCTGACCACCGAAGAACTCGATGCGTAAAAAATGAATTAGTTACAGTTCTAATTGATTACGAAAGTTTTAATTCACTTAAGGCAATGCTCAGTGACGGCACAGTTTCTAAAAATGAAATGCACAAGACTGTAAAAGAACATAGTGATCTTTTCAGAACCAAATGTAATTATGAATCCGACCTCTCAAAGGCAACACCGAGTGAGGCTTATTTTGGCGTTAAAGAATTGTGTGTGTGGAATAAAATTTCAAGTTTTCATGTAGTAGAAAACTTTGCTGTAGATATAATGCATGACCTCTTTGAAGGCGTTTGTAATTATGATATTTCTCAAATTTTACACAACTTGATATGTATAAAGAAAATTATTACATTGCAACATCTGAATGATAAAATAAAGTCGTATAGTTACAGTGAAACAGAGCTTTGTAGTAAGCCAACAGCTATATCCCCCAATCATATTTTCTGCAAGAAACCACATCTTAAAATGTCCGCATCCCAAATGCTATTGTTTGTTCGCTCATTAAGAGGCATGCTTTGCAATGAAATGAGTGCAGACATGCCCGAATGGAATTTATATTTATTGTTATTACAGATTGTTAATATTGTAACCGATAGAAATGTAGAAAACAATATTTCGAATCACTTGGAAAATGTAATTGAAGAACATCACAAGTTATATATCTCATTATTTGGTAATCTTAAACCTAAACACCACAATATGGTACATTATCCAATGATCATAAATCAGGCTGGACCTTTAATACATACGTGGTGTATGAGGTTCGAGTCAAAACATTTTCAGCTCAAAAAGGTAGCGACATCAAGTACTTCAAGGCGCAATTTAACATATACCCTTGCCTTGAGGCATCAACAACTGTACTGCTGGCGATTTATCAATCGAGTCGGATTAGAAGATCGGGATGAAATTGGTCCGATAAAATCTTGCTCGACAGAAAATCAGATTTTTTATAAAGAATTAAAATTAGCTCAGTTTTCTCCACGCAACTGTGTTTCATGGGTAAGAATATCTGGGCATTTATATAAGTTAGAGTCTTTTGTTCTTGTTTCACTTGTTAATGATGGATCCTTTCCTATATTTGGACAAATTAAAGAAATTTTTAGATTTAGGGACTTGTATTTTGCATGTATAAGAGTGATCACGGCCTTATATTGTCTTTTTTAGCGTAGATGAGTTATACTTATGAAAGTTCTTAATTTTAAAGTAATTTTTGAAGAATTTTACAGTTCGGGTCTCACTGAGTTTAAAATGTTATAAGATATGATAGCAGTTGATTAAAATAGAAAAAAAAAAGTTTTTTTTTTATCTGGTTCAGCTTTTCACTCTATAGTTTTGCTTCAGAGTTAGTACTATATATATACTATAATATATATTATATATATATATATATATATATATATATATATATACTATATACATATATATATTATATATATATATATATATATATATATATATATATACTAATATATATAATTATAAGGATAGAGAGAAGTATGGTGGTCGCAAATAAGTCGCTTGCGGCTACCCCACACCCATTAAGTGAAATGTCGGTAAAGATTGATATAGTTGCACCCGCCACGACAAAAACCATCAACAAAATTCCATATACATGGTATGGTTGTCTGGGAGCAGGTATAATTATAACGTCTTTACTGACATTCACTTGGGTGGGGTTAGCCCAAAACGGACGTATCTTGCGACACCCCTTTCTCTCTATCTCTATGATATATATATATATATAATATTATATATATATTATAAATATATATATATATATTATAAATAAATAAATAAAAACATTAATTTTATCTATGCACAATATATATATACATGGTATTAGAACAAAACTTGTAACCTATCTTTGAACAAATATACAATGTTTCTTAAGGAAAAAATAAAATATATTATATCAAATACTAATTGTTTCTTACGGGCAAAACAAAGACTAATGCTAAATCAAA
Source organism: Trachelipus rathkii (assembly GCA_015478945.1). Taxonomy (NCBI): domain Eukaryota; kingdom Metazoa; phylum Arthropoda; class Malacostraca; order Isopoda; family Trachelipodidae; genus Trachelipus; species Trachelipus rathkii. The sequence continues at coordinate 23,054 of JABUQX010054605.1, forward strand.
ACTATATAATGTTTCTTACCGTAACTAAAAACAGATTTATTAAAACTAGGTAATGTTCTGCTGCATATTTATTTCAAATATATAATTTTTCTTATGGATTCTGAGTATTTGGAAAAATGAAAGTATAAAACTTTTTCTTCTTAAAATATTATGTAAAGATACTCTTATATTACAGCTCTTTAGTAAATGGTAATTATTTTAAGAATCCAAAGTAATTTTGAAATCAATTAACTATAATAATTTAAAAGCTGTCTCTCTGTTTTACATGCATACATACATACATACATACATACATACATACATACATACATACATACATACATTTTCTTCTTGTACATTTTTTATTATATTTATACCATTATTATATCTATTTATGTTTTATGTATATATGTTTTATGTATATATTCATAAGATTAACATTGTTAGGTTATGAACAGCGATTCTCTTCTACTATTAAAATCTTTATTATAAACAAATCCCCCTCCCCCCAAAAAAACAAAAAACAAAAAAAAAAAAAAAAAAACCCCGAAAAAAAGAAACAAAAATATCCATGTCTTCGAACATCGATTTAAAATCCATAAAAATCACCCAAACTTCTTTATCCATCGCCATTTCGGTCCTTATCAAAGTCGCCCTCCATATATAGACTTCCAATTGAGGGACTCAATATAATGGAGCTCTATTGTAACTCTATATTGATACTCGGGCGAAGATTTTGGAAAGAAGTTACTCTCTCTCTCTCCCTCTCTCCCTCTCTCTCCCTCTCTCCGTCAATGTTTGTGTCTTGTAATGAACAATTGGCCGTTGTAGATCCAGGAGGATTCCAGATTTGCAGGATTTTATGAGATCGTGTAGACATGGAAGAGCCATTTTGGAATTGGTTTCAATGTTTATAAAGGTCCTTTTCGATTGTATTCGTAGTAAAATGAGGTTATTTTTATTTTTTTTTCATATCTATTGCTGTATATGAGTAAATTGACAAGGAATATCTATTTTTGGGGAAGTAAAAAGGGTCTAAAGTTTTACAGTATTAATAATTAAAATAATAATAGTAATAATAATAACAAAAATAATAATAATAATAATAATAATAATAATAATAATAATAATAATAATAAAAATAATAATAATAATAATAATAATAATATAATAATAATTAATAATATAATAATAACACTAATAATTAATAATTAATAATACATAATAATAATTAATAATAAATAATATAATAATAATAATAATAATAGTTAGATAGTAGATACTTGTACATAGATAAGACTAGCTTCTTTGTAATAATAATTAATATATAATAATAATAAGATAAGAATCTTCTAAAATAATTCCATTTTACTTAATAATAATAATAATAATCATATAATAATAATAATATAATAATAATAATAATATAATATAATAATAATAATAATAATAATAATAATAATAATAATACAATAACAACATGAATATTAATATTAATATAATAATAATTAATAATAATAATAATAATAATAATAATAATAATAATAATAATAATAATAATAATAATAATAATAGTATTATTATTATTATTTATTATTATTATTATTATTATTATTTTATTATTATTTTATTATTTTATTATTATTATCATTATTATTTTATTTTATTATTATTATTTAATTATTGCTTATTATTATATTATTATTATTATAATTATTGATTATTTATATTTTATTATTATATTATTATTTAATTATTATTATTATTATTATTCATTAATTATTTTATTATTATTATTATTATTATTTTCAATTTTCGGAAACTTATTAACATATTTCAAAAATTAAATTACTTGAATTAAAAAAATTATTATTATAGACAAACATTAATACTTCAAATATATATATATATTTATTAATATATATATATATACTTATATACTATAGTTATAACTATATATATATATATTATATAATATATATATATATATAAATATATTATAAAATGTATAATTATAGTTATACATACATAAATAATTAATTTCAGTATTTTTATTGTATATATTAGATCATGTATACTATCATATATATATATATATATATATAATATATATATATAATATATATATATATATATATTATATTATATATATTATATATATTAGTATATAGTGCCATGTTGTATTTTAAGAATTCGTTAGTTTTGTTTTGTTTTTTTTGTTTATTCTTTTTACTTTCTAATGTCTTGTTGGGAAAATTAAAGTTTTTTTTTTTTTTATATTATATATTACTTTATATACAAATATTGTTTTTAAAAATTCAAAATTTAAAATAAATTGCTGAAACTTTTATTTAATAACCATTTTGTCGCATGAAAAACTGTCATCAGGTTTGAGCGACACCAATCGAATTTCATATAGTCTCATCAACTATATAAGGAAATATTTGAAAACCAATTGTAGAAAAATTAAAAGCGTAAAAAAAAAAAAAACAAGGTGGAAAATGTGCGACAAACAATATAAAAAAAGTTTTCAAAAAATTTCATATTTAAATATTAATTGATCTATGTTCATTTTTTTTTTTATCAATTTTTACATCCTTATAATGTTGAAGCAGATATTTTAATGTATTTGAGCACTATAAGTTGGGGGTTAGTGGACGGGAGCCCCCCCCCACCGTAGACCAATGTTCGTGCTACATTCGATTTCCAATTACCACTAAACTTTATATCAACGTTTATGGCTATCGATCTTAGTAAAAGTTCTCAAAATAATACATAATTTACGCTAGTCCTGTACTAATACAACAGTCCCTCATACTATAATATGAGTACTATATATATATATATATATATAATATTACTATACTATATAATATATATATATATATAATATATATACTATACTATATATATTATGTATTGTATGTTTGAGAGAGAGAGAGTGTGTTGTGTATTGTGTGGTGTGTAGGTGTGTGTGTGTGAGTGTGTATCTTTTATTCTTAGCCTTCAAGATTTAATCTTTTTTATTTGTTCCTATTTTTATAGGTATCCTGGATAAGAGGAAAGGATTTGCAAGTGTTATCGTCCGGAAGAACGAAATTCGTAACCGATATTCGAGTATCGATTCTTCCCGGCACGGGATCATCCAAAGTTCGATAAAAGAAGTATCGACGATGCATCGACAAAGCCCATTAATTCTCGGGAAGAGAATCGTTCATTAGATAAGAGAGAAATTAACTATGAAAGGAGAAAAATAGTGGAAAAAAGAAACAAATTTAAAGGAAAAATTAAAAATAGGCAAACCAGAACAACGAATGACGTCATAGTGAAGAAACCTGGCTTAAATGAGGCTTATAATAGTGAAGAATATCCTCATTATGAAGATTATGATAGCAAGAAGTATCTTCAATACAACGATGAAGAATTTCCATATTACGATGAGAATTTTATCTACAAAACTTCCGTAAAAAGAAATGACATAAAAGCACAGAATGACAAAGATTATCACAACAAAGACAAAAATTTGTACAAAATTTCCTTTACCAATAGTCAAAATATAAAAAGAAATGAATCTTTTAACTATAATTTACCATCTAAATCCAGTTATTTTTCTTCTCCCAAACCCTCGTCTATTCCATTTTTTCATTCTTCCACAAAAGACATAAAAAATTACCTGAAAAAGCACGAGAATAGCTCTTATAGACAGAGCAACGATATATTAACTCCGGCAACGATAGAACGGAAAGAAATGACCGCCAAAAATCCCTCCGATATTAACGGTCCCGCCGATAATAACGATTTCAAGAATCCGATATTTATAAGGCCGTTAAGTAACTCAAAAAATTTTAAGGACAATTTGGCGTCTAAGCGTTTACACACATTTATAATAATAATCAATGTGCATTGATTTCAATTTAATAATAATACTAATAAAATAATAATAATAATATAATATCAATATAATTAATAATTAATAATAATAATAATAACAATAAATCTATAATAAATAATTAATCATTAATAATTAAGAATATAATCAACCAATAATACCAATAAATAATAATAATAATATAATAATGCATAATAATAATAATCATAATAAGAATTAATAATTAATACTGCAATAATAATAATAATAACTTATAATAATTAATAATATAATATATAATAATAATAATAATAATAATAATACCATATTTATAATAATAAGTAATAATTAATAATATGAATAATAATAATAATAATATCAAATTAATAATTATTACATAATAATAATAATTTAATAATAATAATATAATAAATAAAATAATTAAATAATATATATAAATGAGTGTTATATAATAATAATAAATAGTTGATAATAATAATAAATAATATTTAATAATAATATGAATATACTAATTAATATAGTCAATTAATAATTAATAAATTAATAATAATAACAATAATAATCAGATAATTAATAATA